>ML803813.1:6039-55784 GCA_009831015.1 Picea engelmannii | reverse complement strand
AAGCTGCACCAGATGGATGTGAAGACAGCTTTCCTGAATGGTGTTATCGAAGAGGAAGTGTATATAGAGCAACCCCAAGGATTTGAGGTTGAAGACAGGAAGTCTCATGTCTGTCGATTGAAGAAAGCCTTATACGGATTGAATCAAGCTCCCAAAGCTTGGTATGGCCATATAGACAATTTCTTGACGAGCTTGGGCTTTACCAAGAGTAAAGCAGACTCAAATCTCTACTTCAAGATTATGGATAATGAACCAGTAATATTACTACTGTACATGGATGACTTATTCTTAACTGGAGAAGAAAATCTCATCACTGAATGTAAACAGAGACTTGCCATAGAATTTGAAATGAAATACCTTGGTCTAATGCATTACTTCTTAGGCCTTGAGGTATGGTAGAGTCCAGAAAGAATCTTCCTTAACCAGGGGAAGTACACGGTCAAAATCTTAAAGAGATTTGACATGCTAGAATGCAAGTCCACGAATACTCCCATGGAAGCAAAGTTGAAGTTGTTGGTCGATACTTCGTCAGACTTGATAGATGCCACTTTGTACAGACAGATTATTGGATCATTGATGTACCTGACGAACACCAGACCAGACATTTTTTTTGCAGTGAACACCTCGATTCAGTTTCTGGTAGAGCCCATACATGTTCATTTAGTGGCTGCAAAACATGTGGTGAGGTACCTTAAAGGTACAATGGACTATGGTCTCATCTATGATGGAGATCGTGACTTCACATTGAGTGGATATACTGATGCAGATTGGGCAGGAAGCATTGGTGACAGAAAAAACACTTTCGGATGCTATTTCAGTTTGGGATCAGCTATGATCTCGTGGCAGAGTAAGAAGCAATCTAGTATTTCTCTCAGCACAATGTAAGCAGAGTACATTTCTGCATGTTCTGCTAGCTGCGAAGCTATATGGCTTCGAAAGTTGCTGACAGGCCTATTCGATTTGGAGATGAGAGAAACCGCGATTTTTTATGTGACAATCAAAGCTGCATTAAAATGACAGAGAATCTTGTGTTCCATGACATGTCGAAGCACATAGAGATCCACTATCATTTCATCTGCGACATGGTACAGAGAGGAGCCTTGAAGCTCTAGTACATTAGCACGAATGAACAGGTTGTCGATGTGTTGACTAAGCCTCTATCTCGTTTAAAGTTTGAACACTTTCAAGATAAGCTTGGTATAGTCCAAAAGGACCCTCCCTAAAAGGGGGAGTATATTTATTCCTTGCTTCTGACCTCGTTGTTAGATGTAAAGCATGACGTTGTGTGATCCTTGCTTCTGACCTAGTTGTTAGACATAAAGTAAGATGAGTCATGCTTCTGACCTTGTTGTTAGACGTAAAGCATGACGCTTTGTGATCCTTTCTTCTGACCTCACTATTAGATGTAAAGCAAGATGAGTCATGCTTCTGACCTCCTTGTTAGAGGTAAAGCATGATGTCGTGTGATCCTTTCTTCTGACCTCACTGTTAGACGTAAAGCAAGATGAGTCATGCTTCTGACCTAGTTGTTAGATGTAAAGCATGACGTTGCCAATTCCTTGCTTCTGACCTAGTTGTTAGACGTAAAGCAAGATGATTCCTTGCTTCTTACCTAGTTGTTAGACATAAAGCAAGATGATTCCTCGCTTCTGACCTCATTGTTAGACGTAAAGCGAGATGTTGATGTGTTCCTTGATTTTGACCTCGTTGTTATACGTAAAGCAAGATAAGTCACGCTTCTGAACTAGTTGTTAGATGTAAAGCATGACGTTGTGATTCCTCGCTTCTGACCTAGTTGTTAGACGTAAAGTGAGATGATGATATTCCTTGCTTCTGACCTAGTTGTTAGACGTAAAGCAAGATGTAACTGACACTGAGCTACCAACTTAACCGCTGTGACATTGAGCTAGTGTAGTACTGTGATGTGCCAACCTAGTGTTGTGATGAGGTATCATTTTATTGATACATATTGATGCAGATGATGATGGCATTCTTTCGAGAATGATGATGATGTTGATGAAGAAAATTTTCGATGACTCGTAAATGTGCTAGCCAATGTTTCAAGATGATATTGACGATACTGTCCTCCTGATGCCACTGATGATGCAGACCTCTCTCGCTGATGCTGATGAAGAATACCCTTCTTGTTAAGGGGGAGTGTTGAAATAATGTAACTATGAAGAGCATTCTTATTATTATTGATTATTTTATTATTAGGATTAATCCCCATTGTGGATTAATCATGTCAGTAATTGTATAAGGACCAAATCCCCTTTTGTGGATTGGTCATCGAACAATTATAAAGGGAAGAATAAGAAGTCGGCCCCAACAATTATTATTGAAGACCCATAATTAATTAAAGGTGGGTTTACCCACCCAGAGTGAGAGGTCGACCCTGCCAGTGACACCCCTTCACACGTGCCAATCTTGTATAAATAAGAGGCTAGTGCCTCACTTCTAACACACAACTCACTTACTCATTTCTCTTATGAGGCAAGCTGCAATTACCAAAGAGAGGAGAAGAAGAGTGGCACATCTCTTGGGGAGGACTATCTGTATTAGTTTGAGTTATCTCTTGAACATTGTATAACCTATTTATGATAAGGAAGTTTTTGCTGGGTTTTCTTCCCCTAGAGGGTTTCCCAAGATAAATGTTGTGTCTCTTGTGAATGTGTATTTCTCAGTGATATTGTTCTTATGATGCTCTTATCTATTGAAATGCAAAGAACTATAATAATGGAATAAACATTAACACAGAGATATTGCAGTAGGGCTTAAAAGGCCTACCTAAACTCACTCTACTAGAGGTTGAGAAACACACAATCTTCTCAAGGCACATTCTGAGAAAGCAAAAAGAGATTTTTTGAGCTATCCTTTAGTCATAAGCCACTTCATTGATGCTGAGGCTTATTGTCTTAGAGAAGCAACAAGAGAACCTATATGGAAAGATGCCATAACAGAAGAATACCAGTACATCTTAAAGAATGATGCATAAGATATTGTTTAGGGACCAGAAAGGGAAGTATGTGGTAACTTCCTAGTGGATCTATAAGATCAAGCATACAGTTGATGGTAGTATCAAGAAATACAAAACAAGATCCATAGACAGAGGTTTCTCATAAACAGAGGGACTTGTCCATGATGAGACACTTGACCCAGTGAATTGATTCACTTCCATCCATACCATGAGTTGGTATCTATATCAGACAGATAGGTTATTGATGAGTTTGGATTTTTGCAAGAATGTTGTTGATCCAAACCTATACAGTGTTTTTGATGAGAACTTGATCCTGATGACTTATTCAGAAAGCCTTGTTGTTGAAAACAAGCATGCAGTGACTTTTGATTTTCATAAAATATATGAGTATGATACACTACTTCTTGGGACAAGAAGTATGATAGAGGACCAATGAAATTTTCTTGATTCAAGGAAAATATACAGTGGTAATATTAAATAAGTATAACATAATGCAAATCCACTGTGATGGATTTAAAGAAAAAGATTGATGGTGATTTAGACGAGACTAATCCACAGTTGATTGTATCACTGATGTATCTAGTTAACACCAGACTTGATTCATGCCATGCAGTGAATGTGATGAATCAACCGAGACAGACTCACTAGGAAACAACAAAACATGTATTAAGACACAGTTGGATATGATCTAAGATATGACTCCAATGTGAACTTGAGTTTGCAGAATATGTTGATTCAGATTGAGAAGTAAGTACAGTGGACCGAAAGAGCACATCCGTTTTATGTTCTACCTTGAAGTCTTCTAGGATTTCCTGACACAGCAGGAAACAAAACTATGTGGCCTTGAGTGCACTAGAGACAAAGTATATATAGCAGTAAGTGTGTGAAGCAATGTGGCTTCACAAACTACCGACAGATTTACCTGACCATGAGATGGATCCTATGATGATGACAGAGAGCCACCTATAAAGATATGAGTTTCTTGATGAATCAAAAACACGACAAGATGAAATACTTTCATTTCAGAGATATGATACAAAAGAAAGATTGTATACTTGCAGTACATTCCTACACCTGAGTAGACTGCAAACATTTTACTTGGTGAAGAACTCCTTCTGAATTAAGAGGGAGTATGGATGACCATTGGCCAAAAAAAAAACTCAGTACATCGGTATGAGACTTGGATTGATGGAGAATGCCTCCATAGATGAGAGGGAGTGTTGATGAATGCAACTATAGGAGACATCTGCCAACTTACAAACCTGTGAGATGTGGAATATAGCAGCTATGTGAAGTCTTACTCTCAACTTACAAACTTGAGAAAAAGCCCCTAATAAAGGGTTCGTGGTTCCATCCTGGGATAGGGGCTAGGAATGTATATGGCCTCCTCCATGATGTGAGAGAGAATAACTCCAGATGATTATATTATGTAAGAGTGATCTGTTGAGTTAGGGAAATCTCGAAAAGTGTTGGGCACATTATCATGAGAATAAGAATGAAGATGATGTGATGGCCTCCTTTGAATAGTAGTAGAGTTGATGAGAAGACTCCAGATGATCCTCATGTTGGTGGCAGTGGGAAAGAAGATCTGTAGATAAATACGTGCCTATGGGCGAGCATAGGTGAATGTGTGAGGACCTAGCTCATCTGTGTGATGCAGTGAATCAGGTCCATGGCATCCCTATGGATGTGACCCTTAGTGGATGAGAACTAGTGGGTGTATCAGATACTTTGATGTATATATTGTTCAAGAGTCATACCTACATGTAACCCTAGTTATTGTGTAAAGGGTACATGTCGGCCCTATCTTATTGTGTCTAAAGATAAACTGTAAAAGATAATTAACATTAATAGTAATAGTAATATTAATATTAATTATTATAATAATAAACAATTAATATGTCTAAGTGAATTCGACCCTATTGTGCCAATAGACACTTAAGTTTATAGGACAAGTCTAATATAATTAAGAGGAAATCTTTCATTTGTATACACACACTCACTTGTACATTTTGGAAATTTCAGCAAGTACATTTCTTGGTCAAAGTTGTGCACCTCTCTTGGGTGCTAGGGTTTCTAGGTTTTGTGCACCCTCTTGTGTGCTAGGATATTCTTGGTGGTAAATGTATTTCTCTTGAATATTATAGAAAATGATTTGGCTAGGTTTTTCTCCCTTGTTTGAGAAGGGTTTCCCAGGATACATCTTGTGTTCTTGTGCATGGTGCTTCTTCATGTGATCTTGGTTGTTGCAACATATATGGTTATGGTTAATTGTTAAAATGGAATGAACTTCGTGCTTAACCTAATGCTATGAAAAATCAACAGGCGCCCCCTCAGAATGAGTAGGGGAGCGCCACCCTTCTAAAATGCCTAAAAATGGTCAATTTTTCCAAGAAAAAGGTATGGTTCCAGACCCCAAATGATTGGTTTTCTCTTCCAAACTGACTTAGGGATCGTGGAAAATGTATTTCATGGTTTCAAGGGGTTGTGAAACTTAGAAAAGTGAATGAAACACTTGGTAAGGTGCATACAATACTTGTGACGGTGCATGTGACACTTAACAAGGTGCATATGTCATTGTGTGACACTCAAGTGTGACATTTTGGTGTGTAACAATCTTGACTATCTTCGTGAGATGACATCTCATCTATAAAAACAATTTGAATATGTTATGATTCTACTATGAGTTTATAAAGCATACCTCCACCTTCATCAATCTTTATGACAGTCTCAACTGACTGTTCAACTTCTTCTCTTGCACAACGTGCAAACATACACAAAATATCAATTTAAAAAAGATAAGGCTTTCTAGTCTCACTTGATGTATCTGTCATCAAATATGAATGTTGATATTTATTCTCCAAACCATCCATGCTAATTTCAACAAGCCTCTCATCATCATCTTCACCATCATCGTTTCCAAGGAATAAACCCTACTCTAGTTCACAATAGTGAAATTCCTCTTCATACTTAGCTACTCTGAGTTATTTCCTCAACCAAGCACGCAACTCGTGCTTCAAATTCACTTGCAACGTATGCCATTTCACCCTCTTCTTCCTTAGTTTCCATCCATATATATGGTCTTCCTCACTTTTCTGTAGCAGTTGTTACACATAATTGATTTTTGCCTTTAACTCAACCATTTTCTTGACAAATTCTTCATCACTCATCCTCTTTATGCCAATTGGTATGGCATTCTCTTTCCTCTATTTCTGGTTATTTCCTTAACCCCTATCATGACTATCAGTGTCCATCTTCATCTCCAATTTTGTGATATTCTTCATGCTCAACTATGAGTTGCATCAAGCCTCCTTTGTAGAAAGTCTCTCCATCTTTCCACTCAATACCTCATTAAGATTCCCTCATTAGCTTGACCTCTTTTTATTCTTTTGGTTCTATCTCCTATAACCTTCTTAGAACTCTTGCTCTTCTCTGAATTATGCACCTACTCACCTTTCTCTGAGAACTCCTATTATTATCCTCACTTCCAATCATTTGCTAGAAGTATTTACACCATCCTTTGTTGCAAGGTTATGCCACAAGCCCCTTCTCTTCAAGAGCCTTATCTTCTCTTCATCCTCTTTTACATATTCTCTGGTTGTAATGTCTACTATCACTTTCCTATATTCTCATGTTGCTACCTATAAACATAACCATGCTTCTTGACTAGAGTTAAAACATCAAAATAGTTTACCTCTCAATCCTACCACCTTCACTATGGCATTGTTCCCTGTCTGCAATTGCTCCTGTTATAGAATTTTCATTGTTCTTCAATTCCTAAAGAACATTCTTCTACTCTCCAAAGGTAAACTTCCTATTACAAATTCCCTTAACTTTGTGACTTAATCACTATGTCTTCAACCTGCATATATAATTTTCTTATAATTTTTCTTTTGCAACTACTTGAACAAGTAGCAATGAACCACCTTTGATTGCCTCTCTTCTCTAGAGAACACTTGCTCTGAATTCCATTCCAAAGAATATACCTACATAACCATAAAAAATAACACCAATATTCTTTACCAACTTCTCTCAATCTATACCTTCACTGTACATGCATGAATTTCCCTCATCCAATCTCTTTTCCCAAAGAGCACAACCAAACTCTAATATGAAAAATTATGACCCACTAGGTCTTTGTCTCACATGTTGCATAGTACTTGTCACTCTGTTGCGCCCTGTAATAAGTGTGTTGAACTCTCTTCTTGTCCAAATCCTCCTTTGTGTGAATATAGCTCTCATATTTGTGTTTTTCCCTCAAGTGCCTTTTTGTGTGGTGCTAGATCCTTGCATTATCCTCGAGCCTTTCCTTTTTTCTAAGCATTAGGCCCTTTCCTTTCACACAACCTTGTGTTAACTCCCAGTCATTATCTCTTTCAAACATTGACACCCCTCTTTTAACTTGTCACAAGATCGAGGGATCTATTGTGGGGTGTTGATTCCTTGACTTAGATCCCAAGGCAGGGGCTGCCACAATAAGCCACGCTACAACACACATATTTCCTTTCAATCACATGTTGAAATTAGGGGGGGTGCCTCTGTATTAACCCATGTGCTAGTTGAGCACCCACAATTTTTATGGAGCGTTGATCTCCTTTTTGAACAGACGGTTGGATCATCCTTTATTCCAATGCACGGTCATCGTTGATCCTTTCAGTGGTCAACGATGGATATTTTACCACACCTTTCCTTTTCTAAAGATCAATGTCAGTCGTTGATGCCTTGAACTGGGTTTCTAAGCCATTGATATTTTTTAATGATCCATCTCTTCTGTCAATCTGGATCTGAAATGTATAGTCATGACTTAATCGAGATGTGATCCAATGATCACAATCCTCTGGTCACATACAATGATAATATCCCTCTGACTTCGATCCAATGAATTCTATTCATCAATGGAATGATCTAACAGTTCATGATATCATTATTTCATCTATCATCGTTGATCCAATCTATGATCAATGGATGATATTCTCCCTCGCTAGGACACACACTTCCTCACACTTCTACAACACACTAAACCTGCATTTCAAAATAAATTCTGAAACCAACTAGAATTACGTTGATATTTGAACTTCTTCCACACCCTACACACAAAGTGGAATTTGAGCTTTGTCCACCTGCGATTCTAAACAAAATTAAAACCATCAATTCAATTCGATATATTGTTGGATCCAATTCAATGAATCTCTCTACTCAGAGTTGAGATTCTTAACGTAGATAAGCCTTGGAACCTGCACAAACAATTTATAGAGAACCTCTTCGAATGGTGGATCTTATCAAACCTTGTTATTGATTATAAACTCAACAAATCATCAAAAAGTTACACAAGACATGAAATCCACTCAAACACACAAGAATAATGACAAACTCATTGTCTCTATTAGTTCATTTATTGTACATACCTTTACATAATGATTTATTCCTTATGGGTCTGATTAAACCTTTCATTGGCCTCTATTTTCCCTTTTGGCCACAATTTCCCTCTTCTGCACACACACCTCTCTCTTCCCAATTTCCTATTATTATCTGAACTTATCAAATGCCTTAGGCTTACATATTTAGAATCAAAGTAATTTGAAACTAGAATTGTTTCAAATCCATAATATACTCAACTAGCTAATCCCTAGGATTTCCTAGATCCACAAAATCCTCAAGAGATTCTACATCTCATTCCTAAGGTCTCTCTAGATCATTACAACTCTCGAAATCAACTTAATAAAACATATTTGATTACAATTAATCACTCTCAACCCAATACTATACATGTATTCTAGAATCAAACAAGAAAACATAGGAATTTCACAATAATTTAAATTAAGGAACCAACTCCTTTAGTAAAACTCAAAGACCACCTAGGCCTAAGCAAAAAGGTTGACTTCTAAAGGAAAAAATGCTCCTACATCATAAATACTTATTGCCTCCTCAACCACAAAAATTGTTTGTTTGTAACTCTTCCAAAGCCCTAATTCTTAGACTCCATAGATCCATGAGTACTATTAGCTCACCACATCAATATAAAAATCAAATATCCCATAAATATGCTAGTACCTCTAGTAGATCAGAACTTCAAGAACATATAGCCTTGCATAAGCCTAAAAATACTTCTTGTAAACAATGTCTAGTATCTACTTCAAATGCAAGTATTGTTTCAAATCCTACCTTTGAACAATTTTCTCCTGCTACCTCAATCAAAGAACATAATTGACAACACATAAATTGCAATGATTGCATGAAGATAATTAGTCCCAGATCCATAAATCTGCTTCGGCCCCCCTTTCCTAGACAGAAAACTAAATCATTAGAAAGAACCCAGTTATTTGAAAGATATTTAGGTCATGGTAACGATGCTCCTAAATATAAAGACAAGACTATAGTTTTAGATCTTGACTTTTTCCATTATAGAAAAGCTACAAATGATAGGACTCTTGATTTAACCCGTCTGCAAAATTATTTGAATTATCAATCAATATGTTTAGCTCATAATATAGATGGCATGGCTCAAGATATTTTGTAAATAAAATGACATGTGTCTAGAATGCATGTTGATTTTGATTAACAAGATGAAAGGACTCAAAAGACATATCAGAACATGCAAGAACTAAATGCCAAAACTGACCTAGTTTTAGAAGCTCTTGATGACCTCAAGAATAGCCTCCAAGGAGAAACTTATTTACTTAACTCCCATGATACTCTTGCAAAAATGGAAAATCAAACAGTTTGTTTTACCAGATTCTCTTCACAAAGAAGAGACAAACATAGATATTTTCAATTGAAAATTTGATGTTAATTTCATGAGAAATTGAAGAAAATAAATCATCCTATGCACTAGATGTAGAAAATATCGCACTTATACAAGCACAATATGATGTTTTACAATCCCAAATAAAAATAAACATGGTTAGTAAAGAACAAGAAGGAACTTCTAGTGTTACTCATGGCAATCCCCATAGCTCAAAATAAAGTGCAAGAGGAAAACCTTTCCAAGCTGCATGGGAAAATGGTGCAATGAAAAATATGGCACCAAGGATAGAAAAAAAAATGTATGATCCAAGTAAATTTGAGGAATTTCCAACATTTCTGGATATAATTTAATCATGATCCTTTGTCCAATATTAATTGTAGGTCTCAGAGAGAAATCCTTATAATTTTACAAAAATGAAATGCTTGGGCCAAGACCTAGAAATCTATATTTAAGAATAGAGTTACTTGGAGTAATCTAGCACTTAGATTAACATGGGGATTCACAGGAAATATAGAACTATGGTGGGAAATATTATCTCCTATTGAGAAAATAAATATAATGGCAATTGAAAAACCACTAGAAGAGTTAATCAAAAATGTCATTGCTGAATTTTATGGAAATGCTTTACTTGATGAGCAATTACATGCTGACCTTTTCATGAAGCAGAAATTGTGTGACATTTCCCAACTTCCTGGATATTTTTGTACTATGCAGGATTTGCTTTATCATACACTAGATCCTGATAATGTTGCCTATATTAGGAAGTATTTAGTAGCTATGTCGGGTAGAATTCCAGATTTGGTGGGAGAAACATATCCCTCTAAAGTAACTAAGATGGATGAATTATATTTGGCAGCAATGCAGGAACTAATTGTTAAGTCCCTTCAAAAGGTTTTATGTTCAAAAGTAGTTAGGATTTGACAAATGAGTCCATGGAATTTATGTTGAAACCTATCATTTTGGTTGAAAATGTAACCAACATAAAAAAAAGAAATGCACCTCTGGTTGTACTTGCAAGAAGTGTAAGTTTCAACAATCAAGTTATAAATCTCATCATTTTAAGAAGCATTTAAGCTATTGAGGGTATTTTCCCAAGAAAAATTCATATTTTAAGAATCAAACTAGTTCTGCTAAGAAATCCACTTGCTATATTTGTTCTAACCTTGGCCACTAGGATATTCAGCGTCCTCTGCGAGGAAAACCAAACATCAATAGAAAATCATTGAACTTTTTCAATTTGCATATGATCTTGTTGAATGGGATCCTATTGAGTCTCCTCATTCAGATGGTGAATACCTCAATGTTATTGATTCTGATTATAATTATGATTATGATTTTGAAGATCTATTCCCTTGTGTAAATAACATTCACATGGTTACTTCTCATTCTGATTCAGAATATTTTGTAGATAATATTGATTTTCTTTCTGCTTGCTCCATCAAAATGTTTCATTTTGATGTTACTTCCACAACCATTCAACACCAAATTGATCATCTTACATTCCAAATCTCTTCCTTATCTACTGGTGACTTTAGGCTTTGTCGAAAGAACGATGCCCAACTTGTCTCCCTGCAACAACATCTTGACTCCCTCTTACATCCTTGCATGGTGGATATTTCCAATTATTATCCTACTGATCAAGATTTTCAAGATACTAAGCCACCAAGGCCTATACATACCCACGAGGAAAAGGTCAAAAAAGAATATCCCATTTTCTTGCACCAAAGAAAGTCATATGGAAATAAACACCCAATACTAGTCATTGATGAAATAAAATCTCCTTCCTCTATAGAGGCATGTGATGACATAGTAAAACAAATAGAAGCCAAAGAGGAATAAATAAGACAAAAAACAACTCTAATAATGGAAATACTTGTATCTCTAAATCAAGATGAAGTTGAATTAACAAGATTGAAAGCCGCGATGAATAAAGAACTGGAAGACCAATTGTCTGGTTATTTTCATGAAACAAAAGAAGAAATTCCTAAACAAACAATTTCCATGTTGTTTCCCCAATTTAATGGCTTAAATGACAGATTACTCACCACAACAGGAATCAAGGTTCGTAATTACAATATTTACCATCTTGATGTCCAGATACATATAGGTTCAATGGGATATTGTGCCACGTTTGTAGATATACTTGAATATTACTGGAAAAATATTAATATATAATTTAGAGCGGTCCATGGCACTATGGTTCCCATTTCAGGATTTGTTCTTGATTTCCCTTTGCTAATGAATGAGAAAAAAGGTGATTGTAAATGTATATTGTTATGATAATGGTGTTGATATGATTTTGGGACAAGATTTTGTAAATATATATCTTCCTTTCATTGTTAATTCTAATGAAAAAGATTTTCATGTAAATGGGAAGAAGGTTTTCTTTCCTCATAAGAAAACCTTTGAAAATAAAGTACCTACAAATGTCCCAGGTGAAGTTGAACATTTTGTAGAAAACAATTTGAGGGTTGAAAAGATAATTTGAAATGATGAATTACATGGATTAGAAGAAATCTTCGGTATCAAGGAAAATACAGAAAAGGATTGTACCTGTGACTATCCAGATGCTTTCTTGACCAAAGAACAATATTTTGTGGATCTCCCTTATAGAGAAAAGTATTTTGGTAAACCTCAAAAGGACTTTGCTAATCTAATGTCTCCATTTGAAATAGATTATTACAAATCAAAGATAGCAAGGTTGTTAAAAATAAAATTGATTGAACCTGGTAGGATTCCATGGGCTTGTCCAACCTTTTATGTAAACCAATAGTTTGAATAGAAAAGAGGAAATCCCAGGATGGTCATCAATTATAGAGCTTTGAATGAAGCATCCCTTCCTATCATATATCATCTCCCTTGAAAATAAATGTTTTTTGCTAAGATAGGAAATAAAAACATCTTTAGCAAGTTTGATCTAAATAGCAGATTCTGGTAAATATGTATAAATCCTACAGATTGATATAAAACTTCTTTTGTGGTCCCACATGGGCAATATCAATAGTGTGTAATGCAATTTGGCCTTAAAAATGCTCCCTCGGAATTTCAAAAACAAATGGAGGATGTTTTTAGAGATCTAGCTTTTGTGATTATTTATACTGATGACTTGTTGGTCTGTTCTTTGGATATCAAAAAACACAAAAATTATTTTCATAAAATATATGAAGATCTATATAAGCATGGAATTTATCTATCAAAAATGAATATAAAGTTTGCTAAAACTAGAATTGAATACCTTGGGTTAATTATAGTTGAAGAAAAAATTGAGCTACAAGAGGATGTGTTGAAATCTTTACAGAACTTCCCAAATGAAACTTTGGATAAGAGGAAACTCCAAATATTCCTTGGATGTCTAAATTATATCAGACAATTTTATGAACAACAAGTTAAGGATGCAAAAATTTTACAAAGAAAATTGAGAGGTAAAATTGCTTGGAATTATAGAATGACTGCAACAATTCAAATAATCAAACAAAAAGTCCATAACCTACCAAAGTTGCATCTACCATCACAAGCCTTACCTTTCATATAAGAAACTAATGCCTCAAATGATTCATGGGCATGTGTATTTATACAAAATCACACTCAGAGAAAATAGGTTTGTATGTATACCGCATGATGCTTCAAAGATGCTGAAGAAAGATATCCATCCTCGCACAAAGAAATTATTGTTGTTAAAAATGGAATCAACGATTTATATTTTTTTTTAAGAATGTACATTTCAAAGTAAGAACAAATTTGAAGCATATGAAAGGAATGCTTAAAATCTGATACAGACCCCCCTTCTCACCTCAGGGATGCACGACCTCCCAGTCTAGGATCATTCAAATCAAGGAGTCGGATCGATTCTTCAGTGCCTTGTTAGACCCAAATTAACTTACATAGGTCTCCCTTCCTTCTGTGTGCAGGTTCTGTCAGACCCGCGGGCTCATGTTGTGTGTTTCTGAAACACCAATTTTCATGTGCTAGCTCTCGTTTCCATTATATCCTTCCTACATGTGACCTCGGGCTATGAACCGAGGCATAATCACGTGATTGTGGAGTGGCCAAAAGAAGTTTGAGACCACACTGCTTTTCTCCCTGCAATTCTCCTCCAATCGTCATGTGTACCTCATGTAATACTGTGGTTTAAATTGCATCCCACTCTAAGAAAATTAAAGCCCGAGAATGTTCTACCCCCGCAATCCAACTCGATCATCGATCCCCTAACCTCGACAGTGTTTCATGATCAACGACTAAGATCTGTTCTCTTTTCCTTCCTTCTCTCCTGCTTTCACGCGCATTCTCAGATCTCCACGATCTGTCGACATGTACCCCCCTTTTAAATCAACGACTATGATTGATTTCTCCTTTCAAGCTTCAGGAGTTTCAACTCTCAAATCTTTGCTTCCTCCTCATGAAAATCTTCTGAAGTTTTAGATCTCCTAACACCTATCACTTTCAATCAATGGTTGTGATTAATTTCTCCCTTCAGGCTTCAAGATTTTCAACTCTCAACTATTTGTTTCTTCCGGAGTGATTTCTCCAAAATGGTAGATCGTCTGCCATGTATCCTCCTCAATCAATGGATCTGCCTCTGCTTCAGGACTTTGGCCCCTTCAACCAGATCAATGGTCCTTCGGCCTCCTTCTCGATCAACGATCGATATCTCCTTCAGGGTTTCGGCATTTTCCCCCTCCACTTTCCTCCAGAGTTCTAGATATGGCGTCGCATGTCCACCTTCAAATCGATGGATCTCATCCACTTCGAGACTTCACCCTTAGGAAATCTCAAATCTCAACTCTTTCCAAAATGATTTTATCTGAATCTCACGATCTATTGATGCGTATCTCACACCGATTGACGGCTGTGATTCCTTCGGGTCTTTGGACTTCGGAAATGTCAACTCTCAACTTTCACTTTCCCTCAAAGTGTGTGGATTTATGCCGCGTGTCCTCCTGAATCAAATGACTAAGATTCACTTTGAGTCTTCACCCGGAGTCCACAGATTTACGTTGTATGTCCTCCTTAATATGACGGCTCTGATTTACTTCGGGTCTTTACCCAGAGTCCACAAATTTATGCCGTGTGTCCTCCTGAATCAGATGACTAAGATTAACTTCAGATCTCCTTGATTCGTAAATCTCAATACTCCACCTTTCTTCCCCCTGAAGCTCATGATCTGTCGCCACGCATCCCTTTGGATCCGACGATCCATATTCACTTTGGACTTCGGATTTGGGAAGTTTCAATTCTCAACTGAAATGAAAATGTTTTTATCCAAAGCTCACGATCCGTTGCCACGTGTCCCTCTGGATCTGACGGTCTAGATTCATTTTGGACTTAAGATTTTGGAAGACGCCAAGTGTTGAAGGCTCACAACACCTATCCTCCATGCATCTCCTTTAGATATGAAGTCTATAAACAATTGTAAATTTCCCTGAAGGGATCTCCATCATTCCTTCAATACCTTTTGATGGACTCCTCCCTAACGAATACTTTGATTCGCTAACCCTTATGATCTTTCTTCCTTCGTATACTTTGAAGGATTTCACTCCTCCTTAGAACAATTCAAACTTTTAACACTTAGAAACTTTTCCAAGCAGTTTCAATTGAACCTTGGAATCACTCTCCCTTCTGAGCTTGGTTATATGAGGTGACTTAAATCCTCGGCTCTTCCTCTAAACTCTTCAGAACTTCTATCGCTCCCGAGTTTGTCACACTCTTTAAACTCGGGGATTCTTATAAATCCTTCTTGCACACCTTGCAACCCTTCACAATAGCTCTTTGACGGTTAGAAACTTTCCAAATATGTACACTCCTTGAAACAAAGATCCTTCAACCCTTCCTTTGGCTGAGGGAGTCCAATACTCGACTCGGCCTACGCACCCTTTGCATGACTCTATGCACTTCTACTGATACAAGTTCAATGGTATCTCTCCTGAGCTTCCGAGTCGAAATAGACTATGTCGACGCACTCCTTGTGGGCGATATTCACACCTTGCATGAACTCAAAGAAGAGAAACAATTGAAACTTACTTAACACTTCACAATTTCATACATTCAATAATGACTCATTCATTCATGAAAACAAAAATAACAAGGAATTGTAAAGAGTAGAAACACCATGCGTTGGATCAATTTGCCTCTGTTATATTCATTCCAAAGTAAATGGCTACAACTATGATTAAACAATAATTAAAAACTCAACAATCTCCTCCTAACTTGCAGCAGCCTCATTCAGGTGTACAATGCATCTACTTATACAAGAGGTCCTCTAGGGTTCCCTCTGACTACTCGTCTACTCTAGAAAAAAGCTACCACTTGATGTTCTATTACATTAAATTCCAGGAGTGAAACTCCCATATCATTTGTTCCCAAGCGTTTCGATCTTCTTCAATTTTCAATCAGTGAAGAATAAGATTTCAAAAAAACGCCAACGTGTAACATTTTGAAATGATTCCAAGGTGCGCTAAGGCATTGAGTTATCTCTCCATGTGTGCTTGTTGATGATGCTCCTGCATCATACTCCACTGCTAGGAAAATTATGAGATCCTACTCATGGCTCCCTTTGCTCTGTTGTTGAGATACTCCAAGGTCCCATACCTTCTCTTGGAGTTGTCCATCTTCTCCTTTTTCTTGCTGCCTCTTATGCCCTACTGCTTCTGCAGGTTTTCTTTTTTCCCATACTTCTCCATTGACTACTCCTTGTGTTGCTTCCAGCATCAATCTATTTATCTCCTCTATCACTTCTTCCAGTTGGTCTAATGGTTGGCTCTTCTCCTTCATCTCATTATGCTGCATCTTCTCTCCATCAATCTCAAACTTAACTTGTTGGATAAGATGAATTTTCATCTTTACCCTTCCCTCTAGGGTCTCCAGTTCTTCACACAGATCAACAAAATCCATGTTATATGTTGTTCTCTCCTCTGCAGTAGGTTCACATTCTACAATCATATCTTTCTTAGCTTCCTGGATAAAAAAAAATAGAGCCATTCCTATGAATGCTCTTCTCCTCCTGGTGTAGATCCCAACTCTACAGTTGCCTCATGTTCATCTCCTTGGCTGAAATTTTTGAGCAATTCCACCAAATTCTCTTCTTTCTCCATCTCTTGGGAACATTGAAATGTGTGTTCTTTCTCCTTTTTACCAATATGATCAATCTAAACCTTATTGTTATCTTCATCTCATGTGGCACTAGTTGGCCACTCTATTGCATATTCCAGTTCTGTAGTCTCACCACTAAATGGTTGCTCAGCTTCCTCCTCTGACATATTGACTTATGTCATCTCCTCTTGTGTTGGTTCAACCCCAAATTCCTCCAGATTCTCCCCAGGCTATTATGCTCCTCCCCTTGTTTCCAACTTGATCTGTTGGGTATGCCTACTCTGCATATTTACCCTTCTCTCCAGGGCTTCCAGTTCCTCATACATCTCAAAAAAATCCATGTTGTATGCTTCCTCTTCTACTACAAGCTCCAGTGCTGCAGTCATCTCTTGTTCAGCTCCCGGGTTGAATTTTGTCAGAAATTATGTTGAATGCTCTTCCCCTGCAATCTGCATGATTGTCTCCTGGCAACCATCTTCTGGTTTTGGATGGTCCAACCAATCCTCCAACATCTTCATCTCTTGCTCCCAATGAGTGAGAAATTCATCTGAATTATCCTCTTTTTCTATTGGGGCAGACATCAATGTCTGCTCCTTCTCCCCCTATTTGATAGTCTTTGTTGGGTATCATTCCTCTGTGGTGCCTGCATCACAGACACAGTTAGTTTTAAGAGCATTTGGCCCCATGGCCTCTTATTTGGATTCTTGTTGCACCACCTTCTCATGTGCAACACTTGTACTAGCCTCTGTTGGACTATTTGATAGGAATATTTGAATTCCCCCAATGATTAGAATGATTTTCTTATCCTCCTCCACTATCTCTCATTGATGATATGATCTCTTAGTTGAGTTCATGAGACTTTTAGAGAGTATCCTCTCTTCTTCCTTTCCCACCTGGAAATATAGGATTTCTCTTATGCCCTCTTGGAAGTCTATGAGATCCTCAATTGATCTCATCTCATTGTGCCCCTGGGAATATGAAATTTTACTACTGCTCTCCTAACAGTCTATGAGATCCCCAATTGATCTCATCCCATTTCCCACCTGGAGACTTGAATATTCATCTCTGCCCTCCTGGCATTTTATGAGACCTTTAATTTATCTCACCTCCTCCTCTTCACTGAGGTTCCTCCCAATCTCTGGTTCACATTTGTGAATCATTTTCTCTTCTATGTCACTGAGGTTTTCAACTTCCCTCAGCCACCTCCTCAACTCTTTTTTCTACTTTATGGAAACAACTTTTTAACATGCCATTTTACCTTTCTGTTCAAAGGCCATTCATACCTCTAGTGTACCTTTGTCTCCTATTGCATCTTCAATGTCAGCTGCTCCATTCTTTCTCTGATCTCCTTGAGCTCTTTGTCTATCTTAGATTTGTTTTTCTGTTGGTGGCCTTCTCCTTGACCACATCTATGGCCTTCGGTAGCCATCTTCACCTTCTGCTTTCCCTCCTGGAAAGTCTGTGCATTACTCTATTACACAGAGAATTTCCAACTTTTCCCTGCAGCTTACCTCGTTGTCCAATTTGTTGTTGCATACATGCAGCCATCATTCACAGAGCAACAATACTATGTCTTCCCCTTCACCTATTGTCTACATGCGAAATTTAACTTCTGATACTATTTGATGTTATCATATTATCTCCTTTGTCTCCTCTCTCCTTTTCCTGTTGTTTGCAAGAAAAAAAATTCAGCTCTGACACCACTTGATGGTATCAAACTATCTCCTTTCACCTTTTAAGTTTTTCCTATGATCTGGAGACAAATTTTTAGGCTTTGATACCACTTGATGCAGACCCCCCTTCTCACTTTGAGGCTACACGACCTCCTGGTCTAGGATCATTCAAATCAAGGAGTCGGATCGACTCTTCAGGCCCTTGTTAGACCCCAATTAACTTACACAGGTCCCCCTTCCTTCTGTGTGTAAGTTTTGTTAGACTCGCGGGCTCTTCTTGAGCATTTCTGAAACACCAAGTTTCAAGCACTAGCTCCTGTTTCCATTAGCTCCTTCCTACATGTGACCTCAGGCTATGACCCAAGGCATAATCATGTGATTGCGGAGCGGACAAAAGTGGTTTGAGACCACACTGCTTTTCTCCCCGCAATTCTCCTCTAATTGCCACGCATCCCTTTTGCAATATCGTGGTTTAAATTGTGTCCCGCTCTAAGAAAATTAAAGCTCGAGCAAGTTCTACCCCCGCAATCCAACTCGAGCATCGATCCCCTGACCTCGATGGTGTTTCATGATCAACGACTGAGATCTGTTTTCTTTTCCTTCCTTCTCTCCTCCTTTCACGCGCGTTCTCAGATCTCCACGATCTATCGACAAGTACCCCTCTTTCAAATCAACAACTACGATTGATTTCTCTTTTCGGGCTTTGGGAGTTTTAACTCTCAAATCGTTGCTTCCTCCACATGAAAATCTTCCAAAGTGGAAGATCTACTAACACTTGTCCCTTTCAATCAACGGTCGTGATTGATTTCTCCCTTCGGGCTTCAGGAGTTTCAACTCTCAATTATTTTCTTCTTCCAAAGTGATTTCACCGAAGTGGCGGATCGTCTACCACGTATCCTCCTCAATCAACAGCTATGCCTCCGCTTTAGGACTTTGGCCCCTTTTGTTAATGAATGGAGCTATAGGAGACATCCTCCATCTTACAAACCTATGAGATGTGGAATATAACAACTATGTGAAGTATTACTCTCAGCTTACAAACCTAAGAGAAAGCCCATAATAAAGGGCTTGTGGTTCTAGCCTGGGTCAAAAGCTAGGAATGTATATGGCCTCCTCCATGACATGAGAGAGAAGAACTCTAGATGATTATCCGATGTAAAGAACGATATTTTGAGTTAGAGAAATCCTGAGAAGCATTGGGCATATCATCATGAGAATGAGAACGAATACG
Source organism: Picea engelmannii (assembly GCA_009831015.1). NCBI lineage: Eukaryota > Viridiplantae > Streptophyta > Pinopsida > Pinales > Pinaceae > Picea > Picea engelmannii. The sequence continues at coordinate 36,072 of ML803813.1, read as the reverse complement.
ATGTGATGGCCTCCTCTGAATAAGTAGCAGAGTTGATGTGAAGACTCCAGATGATCCCCTGATGGTGGCAGTGGGAAAGCAGATCTGTAGAGTAGATGTGACTATGGATGAGCATAAGTACATGTGTGAGGACCTAGCTCATCTATGTAATGCAGTGACTCAGGTCTATGGCATCCCTATGGATGTGGCCCCCTAGTGGATGAGCACTAGTGAGTTTATCAGATCTTTTGTTATATATTGTTCAAGAGTCATACCTACCTGTAACCCTAGTTATTATGTAAAGGGTACAGGTCAGCCCTATGATAATACAATTAATATTAAGAAGATAATTAATAATGAAAATATTAATTATAATAATAAATATAATAATAAAGTGTGCTTGACTTAGAGAGGTCGGCCCTGTTGTGCCAATAAGATGCCCTTTCTAAATCAGCCAAAGTCTAATATAAGTAGGAAATGATTCTCCATTGAAGAATCATATCCTCCTCACATGTTTTGGTAATTTCAGCAAGTACTTCTCTTTGGCAAGGATGTGCACCTCTCTTGGGCGCTAGGGTTTCTAGGGCTTAAGCACCCTCTTGTGTGCTAAGTCATTCTGGTGGTGAAAGGTCTTTCTCTTGAAGAATATAGCAAACGATTTGGCTTGGTTTTTCTCCCTTGTTGGAGAAGGGTTTCCCAGGATATATCTTGTGTACTTTTGCATGGTGTTTCTTCTTGTGATCTTGGTTGTTGCAGCATTTATGGTTATGGTTATTTGATAAAATGAAATGAACTTCATATTGCTATGAAAAAAATAACATGGTATCAGATCATAGGTCTTGAAGATCCCATTGCACAAGCCTTCTCCAGTACATCTACTCTCTCATTTGCAGAAATTGTACGACCCTCCTAGGGTTTCCAAAAAATCCGTACGACCTCCTTTTTCAGAGAAATTCCACCTCTATTACCTAGACGCTTGGATTGGAAAAGACTTAGAAAGGTATGGCATGCTTCAGCGTACCACCAGCAAGTCTCAAAACTAAATTCCGGGCATTTTAAAATTTTTGACCCTAAGAGCTTCTAGGGTTTCATAAAATTATGCATAAAATTCTGAATCTCATTTATGAGAATTTCTTGAAACGTAAATTATACTTAAAGGCTTATTGTTCGCATTCATAAGCCCAACAAAACCTAAAAGGTGCTATCCTAGCCTAGTTGTTAGGTTTCTCTAACCTAGTTGACAAGGGTTTTTGAAGATGAGCAATTTCATGATGGGAAGCAAGGTCAACACCAAACTCCAACACAATGAAGATATCAACATCTCAGCACTCTCAGGTATGGTTCCTCTCAATGAAAACACTTGGCTAATTGATAGTGGTGCTTCCAGGCACATGACCAGTATTAGAAATCATTTGACACACTTCATTGAGAAAGAAACACATATTCATGTGGTACTTGGAGATGATTCCAGATACAACGTAAGAGGAGTTGGAACCTCCACCTTCCAACTAGATTCAGATATGCAACTCAAACTAGAAGAGGTCCTATATGTACCAGGAATGAAGAGAAACCTTGTCTCTATTTCGGCTCTTGAAGACAAGGGTTACAAAATCACTTTCTCAGAAGGGAAAGTCCTTGCATGGCACAAAGAATCTCATATCAACTCTTCCAAAGTAATCGGCATTAGAGACAACAACCTATACAAGTTGACCATCAAACTAGTTCAATCCTTACTACATGACACTATTAGCTTAAGTGATCTATGGCATAGAAGGCTTACTTACATTCATTATAGAGCTCTTCCAACTCTAAAGGAAATGGTAACAGGTCTACCATAGATCCAGATCCAGCATGAAGGCGTTTGCAAAGGGTGTGCCCTTGGTAAAAATATTAAAGGATTTTTTCCCAACAGTGACAACAGATCCAAGGAAATCTTGGACTTGATTCATTCAGATGTATGTGGGCCAATGACCATTTCATCCCTAAATGGGTACTTTTACTATGTACTATTCATAGACGATCACTCTGAGAAGACCTGGATTTACTTTCTAAAGAACAAGGATGGAGTCCTTGCCAAATTCCAAGAATTCAAAGCTCGGGTTGAAAAATTGATCGGAAGAAAAATCGAAGTATTGAGATCAGACAATGGAGTAGAATACACCTCAAAATAATTCATCAATTTTTGTATTGAAGCAGGGATCAAGAGGGAGCTCACAGTACCATACAACCCTCACCAAAATGGGGTTTCTAAAAGGAAGAATGGAACTATCATTGAAGCAACTAAAGTAATGATACATGATCAAAGTCTACCAATGACTCTATGGGAAGAAGCATGTATGACTGCAGTGTATGTTCAAAACTATAGCCCTCATCAGATCCTGAAAAACATTACTCCAGAAGAAGCATTCACTAAAGAGAAGCCTGAAATTGGACACTTCAGAATATTTGGATGTCCAGTGTACCTTCATGTGCCTAAAGAAAAGATATCCAAACTAAAGCCTTCAGGAAGGAAAGGTACTGTTGTAGGATACAGTGAATCCTCAAAAGCATATTGAATCTATATCCCAGGACAAAGACGAATTGAAATAAGTAGACACATCACCTTTGAAGAAGAATTAGCCTTCCAGAAATCCAGAGAAGATCAGATGGAAATAGATGGTGACACAATACCTTCTCCTCATTCAGAAATTCATAGGGAGATAGACATTGTTCCATATGAGCCTGCATCTCAAATTGATTCATCTCTTGCAGCATATTCGGTTTCCCCAAGTAGTGTACCTAGAGACATCACTATTGGACATAAAAGACTTTCTTGGGCACACCAAACGTTAGAAGAAGCAGAAAAACATAAATCTCCTCAAGGAGCAATTAGAGAAAGCAAGAAACCTAAGATATTCTCTAGCTACCTTTCAGTGATGACTCAAATTATTGATTCAAAACCTACTTGTCATGGGGAAGCCTCAAATGAACAAGTATGGAAAGATTCCATGATTGAAGAATATCAATCTATTATAAAGAATGATTTATGGGATGTTGTCCCAAGGCCGGAAGGGACATCTGTAGTAACTTCCAAATGGATTTACAAAATCAAACATGTTGTTGATGGAAGCATTGAAAAATATAAAGCAATATTCGTGGCCAGAGGGTTCTCACAAATAGAGGGAGTCGACTATGATGAGACTTTTGCACCAATAGCCATATATACCTTCATTCGATCCATCATTGCTATAGATGCTTCCATGGGATAGAATCTACATCAGATGGATGTAAAGATGGTTTTTCTCAATGGTGAAATTGAGGAAGAAGTCTACATTGAACAACCAGAAGTTTTTGTTATACACAATGAAAAATCTCATGTCTGCATATTGAAGAAAGCCTTATATGGCTTAAAGCAAGCCCCGTGTGCTTGGTATGAGAAAATGGAAGGTTTCCTGATAATTTTGGGTTTTAATAAAATCTCAGCCGACCCAAACCTATACTATAGCATTAATGGAAACGAATGTTTGATTCTAGTCCTATATGTGGATGATATTTTCATCACTGGCTTAGAAAGACTCATTGTTGAATGCAAGCAAGCATTAACTGGCAAATTTGACATGAAATATTTGGGCCAAATGCATTACTTCTTGGGACTAGAAGTATGGTAGAGATCAGACGAGATTTTCCTAAGCCAAGGAAAATATACTTTGGAGATTTTGAAAAGATTCCAAATGACGGACTGTAAATCCATGCCAACCCCAATGGTAATGGATCTAAAGAAGATGAATGATACTGATTCTGGAGAAATAGATCCACATTTATATCGGTAGATTATTGGATCCTTGATGTATCTAGTTAACACTTGGCCAAACATTTTCTATGCAGTAAATGTGCTTAGCCAGTTTATGAGCCAACCAAAACAAACATAATGGATAGCTGCCAAATACGTATTAAGATATCTACATGGGACTATTGGCTATGGCTTAAAATATGAAACAAATGTGGACCTAAGACTGGAAGGGTATGCTGATGAATATTGGGCAGGAAGTGTAGTAGATAGAAAGAGCACCTCAGGAAGTTGCTTCACTCTAGGCTCATCCATGGTTTCCTGGTGCAACAGAAAACAAAGCTCTGTGGCTTTGAGTACAATAGAAGCATAATACATTGCACTAAGCGTGGCAGTTCGTGAAGTTGTTTGGCTTCGCAAACTCTTGACAAATTTGTTTGAAAACAAGATGGATCCTACCACCATTCATTGTGACAACCAGAGTTGTGTAAAGCTCTCAGAGAATCCAGTATTTCATGACAAATCAAAACATATTGAAATTAAGTACCACTATATCAAAGATATGGTACAGAGGAAGATAGTACATGTTCAGTATATTTCCACCCATGAACAAATTGTTGATATCTTCACTAAACCACTTGCCAAGACAAAGTTCGAGTATTTTCGTGAGAATCTTGGCCTGATGGAGAATGCCTCCCTAGCTAAGAGGGATTTTTAATGAATGAAACTATAGGAGACATTCTCCAGCTTACAAACCTATGAGATGTGGAATATAGAAGCTTACAAACCTGAGAGAAAGCCCCTAATAAAGGGTTTGTGGTTCTAGCCTGGGACAGGGGCTAGGAATATATATGGACTCCTCCATGACATGAGAGAGAATAAATCCAGATGATTATCCGATGTAAAGAGTGATCTATTGAGTTAGAGAAATCTCGAAAAGCGTTGGGCACATCATCATGAGAATAAGAATGAAGATGATGTGATTGCCTCCTCTGAATAAGCAGTGGAGTTGATTGGAAGACTCCAGATGATCCTCCTGATGGTGGTAGTGGGAAAGAAGATCTGTAGAGAAGACGTGACTATGGATGAGCATAAGTTCATGTGTGAGGACCTAGCTCATCTGTTTAATGTAGTGACTCAGGTCTATGGAATCCCTATGGATGTGGCCCCCTAGTGGATGAGAACTAGTGGGTGTATCAGATCCTTTGCTATGCATTGTTCAAGAGTCAGACCTACCTATAACCCTAGTTATTATGTAAAGGGTACAGGTTGGCCCTATGATAATATAATTAATATTAAGAAGATAATTAATAATGAAAATATTAATTATAATAATAAATATAATAATAAAGTGTGATTGACTTAGAGAGGTCGGCCATGTTGTGCCAATAAGACAACCTTGCTAAATCAATCAAAGTCTAATATAAGTAGGAGATGATTCTCCATTGAAGAATCATATCCTCCTCACATGTTTTGGTAATTTTAGCAAGTAATTCTCTTTGGCAAGGATGCACACCTCTCTTGGGTGCTAGGGTTTTTAGGGCTTAAGCACCCTCTTGTGTGCTAAGTCATTTTGGTGGTGAAAGGTCTTTCTCTTGAAGAATATAGCAAAGGATTTGGCTGAGTTTTTCTCCCTTGTTTGTGAAGGGTTTATGGATATATCTTGTGTACTTGTGCATGGTGTTTCTTCTTGTGATCTTGGTTGCTGCAACATTTATGGTTATGGTTATTTGATAAAGTGAAATGAACTTCACAATGCTATGAAAAAAATAACACCTTCAACCAGATCAACGGTCCTTCGGCCTCTTTCTCGATCGACGATTGAGATCTCCTTCGGGGTTTCATCATTTTTCCCCTCCGCTTTCCTTTGGATTTCTAGATCTGGCGTCGTGTGTCCACCTTCAAATCAACGGCTCTCATCCCCTTCGGGACTTTTCCCTTCAGAAATATCAAATCTCAACTCTTTCCAAAATGCTTTTATCTGAATCTCACGATCTATTGACGCATGTCTCGCACGGATCGACGATTGTGATTCCTTCAGGTCTTCGGACTTCGAAAATCTCAACTCTCAACTTTCACTTTCCCTCAAAGTGCGCAGATTTCTGTCGCATGTCCTCCTGATTCAGATAGCTAAGATTCACTTTGGGTCTTCACTCAGAGTCTACAGATTTGCAACGCGTGTCCTCCTTAATCTGATGGCTCTGATTTACTTTGGGTCTTTACTCGGAGTCCACATATTTATGTCGCATGTCCTCCTGAATCAGACAGCTAAGATTTACTTCGGATCTCCAAGATTTGGAAATCTCAATACTCCACCTTTCTTCCTCTTGAAGCTCACTATCTGTTGCCACACATCCCTCTAGACTTAGGATTTCGAAATTTTCAATTCTCAACTGAAACCCAAATTTTTTTATCCAAAGCTCGTGATTCGTTTCCATGCATCCCTCTAGATCTGATGGTCCAGATTCACTTCAGAATTCAGATTTTGAAAGACACTAAGTGTTGAAGGCTCACAACACCTATCCCTCGTGCATATCCTTTAGATCTGATGGCTATAAACGATCGTAACTTTCCTCGAAGGGATATCCACCGTTCCTTTGATACCTTTCGATGGACTCCTCCCTAACGAATACTTTGACTCGCTAACCCTTCTGATATTTCTTCCTTCATATACTTCGAAGGCTTTCACTCCTCCTTCAAACAATTTGAACTTTTAACACTTGGAAACTTTTCCAAGCGGTTTCAAATGTACCTTGCAATCGCTCTCCCTTATGATCTTGGTTATATGAGGTGACTTAAATCCTCAGCTCTTCCTATGAAATATTCAGAACCTATATCGATCATGATCTTGTCCCACTCTTTAAACTCATGGATTCTTAGGAAACCTTCTTGCACACCTTGCGACCCTTCACGATAGCTCTTTAACGCTTAGAAAATTTCCAACTTTGTGCACTCCTTGCAACAGAGATCCTTCAACCCTTCCTCTGGTTGAGGGAGTCCAATACTCGACTCGGCCTACACACCCTTTGTGCGACTTTGTGCACTTCTTCTGATACAAGTTCAACAGTATCTCTCCTGAGATTCCGAGTCGAAATAGACTTTGCCAATGCACTCTTTGCGGATGATATGCACACCTTGCATGAACTCAAAGAAGAGAAACAATTGAAACTTACTTAACACTTCACAATTTCATCAATTCAATAATATGGCTCATTCATTCATGAAAAAAAAAATAACATGGAATGGTAAAAAATAGAAACACCATGTGTTTGATCAATTTGCCTATGTTATATTCATTCCAAATTAAATGGCTACAGCTATGATAAAACAACAATTAAAAACTCAACAATCTCCTCCTAACTTGTAGCAGCCTCATTTAGGCGTACAATGCATATACTTATACAAGAGGCCCTCTAGTGTTCCCTCCAACTACTCATGATCCAGGTGGATATCGGTGGCCACCCTCCTTGTCCAACTCACTCAAAACAATTTTCTGTCAACTTTGGCAATTTACTATTTTTAGCAGTTTTTAACTTCTTGGGCCATTTTGAGGGCCTAAATGAAGGTTTTTCAGGATTGAGATTCTCAATTATAACCAAAGGCTTTGATTGAGCCCCCAAAATTAATCTCCTCTACAATACCTTTCCAATGGGATATTGTGCGCCTAAAATGGATATCAAATGCAAAAGTTATGACCCCGGGATGTTGATGTACTAACTTACCCAAACGGGGCCCACATGACTTTTGACGCTTCATATCCTAGGGTTAGGTTTTTATATGTCTAGGGTTTTTGACATTCATTTTTATTGTAAAAAGGCCTTCAGAGCCTCATTGTAATCATCTTATTTTGAATGAGCGCAGTCGTCACATCTCTTCTCAGAGATAAGCCGCCACCATTCCAACAAGCTTGTTTTCCGCTGCATTTTACAGTTTCATCTTATTTCCTTATTGAATAGAAAACCATTTTTATTGTATCTCTATTATTCTGTGTTAAGCATATTTTAATAATCTGTATTCATTTTTTTATTCTCATAAAATCCACATCATTGGTATTAGAGCAGTCTGCTCCTTGTCGTCTGAATGCATATCCCCAACAAGGTTAGGATACTAAGAATTGGGTCTAGAGCTTGTTTCTCTTGAGGATAAAATCTCTCGCACACCCAAGTGACCTCTCATGGAAGGAGAAAATAATGATGATGGGACAGGAGATCCTTTCAAAATGTTTCTTGAGGAATCCCTCACACAACATAGGAACAAGATGATGGATAGTTTCGCGCAAATCCTTCGGCAGCTACCAACAGGCGACGCATCTTCCTCGAGTGGAGGCGCTGCCACCTTCAAGGTACAAATCAACTTCGATATTCCTATATTTGAAGGTCAGATAGATGTAGATGTTGTAGACAAGTGGTTGAATCGACTAGAAGGGTATTTTTATGTCCATAACTTTTCGAATAGAGAAAAGATTACTTTTCCACTCCTCAAAGTCATTCCCCATGTCAAATATTGGTGGGAAACTTTCTGTGAGCAAAAGGAAATAGAGGAACCCTCATTATATAAAGTCATGGCCACTTGAGAATCCTTCAAGGATGTTATTAAGGAACAATACTACCCTGTTAGAAGTTATGACGACTTGTATACCAAATGGACCACACTACGGCAAGAAAGAGACCAAAAAGTGTCAGAGTTCACAAATATCTTCCATACCTTGCACACCAAGCTGGGCGTCAAATATTCAGAGAAACATCTGGTGCTCAAGTATCATGATGCTCTACATAGATACATCCAGACCAAAATGGAATTTCTGGACATTTCTTTCTTGGGCGTGGCCTACCGATATGTCATCAAAATCAAGCAGAAGTTCAAACAAAAGACGCAACAATTTGGGCCTAGGAATCCCTCACAGCAAAAGTCGGGAAGGGGCAGCCCCAACCCACAAAACAAAGGATAGAGAAAATATGGAAAATATCAGGACAACCAATCCAAGCCGCAAGCAAAGAAGGACATCAGAAAGACAAAGAAATATACCGGGAAGTGGTGCAACTTCCACAAGAGCCCTTGGCATAACACTGTTGACTGCCACTCAAAGTAGTCATTGGTGGCCAAAGTGAAAGCCTCTGAATTAGATGTGGGTTATGACTCTAAGTCAAAACCAGAAAGAGGAAGACAGATCATTGACGCGGAACCCAATGTCACCGTTGCTACCACCAAGCTCCAGCCTGGTGAACCAGACACGCCAGAAGAAGGTGAGTGCCTCTTCCATTCACAGATGTGCGTAAAAGGCACCCTATTGCACTTCATCATTGATAGCGATAGCCAGAATAACCTCATCTCGGAAGAGGTCATCAAGTGGTTTTCCCTGCCGACAACACCGCACCCACAACCCTACACCATTGGATGGCTCCACCAAGGAAAGAATCTTCACGTCAGCCAACAGTGTCAACTATCATACGGTATCAAGCCCTTCAAAGACGAGGTATTGTGTGATGTTTCTCCTCTCGAAGTTTGTAATGTTCTTTTGGGCCAACCTTGTTTATGGAAACATCATGTTGTATATGATTCTAGGCCTCGTAGTGTTATTATTACTTTGAACAGGAAATTGTACACGATACCTGAGGCAGTCCCTCCTAGTGTTATTTCCTTGATCTTTGTCAAGCAATACAGGAAGGTCATCTCTCAGACCGGGGAATATGTCTTCTTCGTGATTCGCTCTCAGAGTGAGCGAAAGATCACAACCACATACAGGGCCTCCACGACCACTCTTTCCACACAACAGAAGCAAGTGGATAAGGTTGTGGAAGAATACTCAGATATCTTCTCCTCTCCTACTGGGGTACCTCTGCACTGCCAAGTCAAGCATCCCATCGATATGACCCCAAGCACACCGCTACCCAATGGGCCAGTCTACCACCACTCTCTGTTAGAAAATGAGGAGATCAAGAGGAAGATCCAAGAACTGCTCCACAAGGGGCACATATGTCCCAGCTCATCGCCTTGTAGGAGCCCAATCGTGTTGGTGTAGAAGAAAGACAGGACCTAGCAACTCTGCATTGATTATCGAGCCCTGAATAAAATTACAGTATGAAACCGTTACCTGATTACCCGAATCGACGACCTCCTTGATCAGCTCACGGGGGCCAAATACTTCAATAATATTGATCTGAAGTATGGCTACCACCAGGTCCCAAAATAACATACAGATGTATGGAAGACCGCCTTCAAGTCAAAAGAAGGTTTTTTTGAATGGTTGGTCATGCCCTTTGGTTTGACAAATGCTCCAACAAATTTTATGAGGATGATGGACGATATCCTACAACCTTTCACCAATAATTTTGTAGTGGTGTAGGGATGACATCCTCATCTACAACAATACATGGGCGAAACACTTGCACCATATTCAACAAGTTTTGCACACCCTGCAGCAGCACAAACTATATGCAAACTTGGAAAATTATCCTTCGGCATGGACAGGGTCCATTACTTAGGATACATCGTTGATCGGAATGGTGTGCATGTGGATCCAACCAAGATCCAGGTCATCTGTGACTGGACAACCCCAACCACACTCACTGAACTTTAGAGCTTCTTAGGCCTCACCAATTTCTATTGCAGATTTGTGTTGGTATTTTCTCATATCACATGGGCCCTCAGCCAAGTAACCAGGGGTGGCCGTAAGGAAAAATTTGTGTGGGACCTGTCCCAACAACAAGCCTTCGATGACTTGAAGAATTTTTTGTGATCATCCCCAGTACTTTCATTACCAGACCTGCAACATCCCTTTGAGATCGAGATAGATGCTTCATAATATGTTGTGGGCATCGTTCTCACTCAACACGGCCACCCCGTGGCATATCATAGTTAGACACTATCTGATGTTGTCCGTAAGTACCCTACTTACGACAAAGAAATGTACTCCATTGTGCAATCTTGCTGCCATTGGAGACATTATATTCTTGGGAAGGAGACAGTCATCCATACTGATCACAAGGCACTACATTTCATGCATACCCAAGGAAAATTGTAGAATGACTGCCATCAGAAGTGGTCCACATACTTATAGTAGTTCCACCTCAACATCAAGTATAAAATAGGAAGTACCAACTGAGTTGATGATTTCCTCAGTCGACCTCTAGTCGCAGCACTCACCACGATGCTAGACTCTTGCAGCCATGAGACCTTCGGATGGCCCCACCTCTACGAGTCAGACCCTACTTCTCCACTACCTACCAAATGTTGGGTGCCAACTTAGTGGTCGCTAATTTTCATCTTCAAGATGGGTTATTGTGTCGTCTGGGCCATCTCTGTGTTCCATCAAGTGAGTGTGCGAAGTTTATTTGGGAAGCTCACTACAATCGGGTGGCAGGACACTTTGGTGTTGGAAAGACAGTTGCACTGTTGCAGAAACATTTCTACTAGCCGAAATTTTGACAGGATGTCGGCAAGTATATCAGGTCCTGCACTGCCTGCACTATTTCCAAACCGACCACTAAGAAACAAGGCCTGTAGACCCCTCTTCCTACTCCTGATAGGCCATGGGAATCCATCTCAATGGACTACATGTCGGGCCTCCCATCCACCAAGAGGGGAAATGACTGTGTTTTTGTGGTTGTTGATCGCTTTTCCAAAATGGCGATTCTAGCCGCTTGCAAGAAGAACATCGTAGCAAAAGCCACTACCAAGCTCTTCTTTGAATGAGTATGGGTACATTTTGGGATCCCACAAAACATTATCTCAAACCATGACAGTTGGTTCCTCAACACATTCTGGTCTAGCCTCTAGTCACCATTGGATACCAAGCTAACCAAATCCACTTCCTTCCACCCCCAGACAGATGGCCAAATTGAGATCGTCAATCAGATGATCATACATATCCTACACATGTACAATTCAAAACACCCCCACACATGGGATGAGAGTCTTCCCTATGTCCAACATAGCTACAATCGAGCCCTGCATATCTCAATTGGCCATATCCCCTTTCAGGTGGGGTTGGGATTCCAACCATTGGGCCCCATGGATGTTGCACTACCCCTGGTGACCACCTCGGATGACTCGTCCCCTGCTCCACCAGAAGATGAAAAAGCTACCCGGTTCATTGAGAGGATCCATCACATCCGCCAATAGGTTCAGGATATTCTACAGAAGTCTAATGCCAAGTACAAGCAACGCCATGATCAACATCGGGTTCCACATAAGTTTCAGGTGGGAGACAAAGTTTGGTTTCACTTGCAAAAAGAACGCCTTAGAGGGCCCCATAGAAATCCTTGCCCACTCTGTTATGGGTCGTACACCATCACCAAGTTTGTGGGTGACAATTATTTTGTGTTCAACATTCCCCCTTTCCTTGGCCTACACCCAGTCTTCAACGTGGCTCTCCTTCGGCCATATTTCCCACCATTATTGGCCACCTCTGAGATAGCATAGCAGTTGAAACCAAAAGAGATCAACCCTGAATAAATGCAATAGGAATATAGTGATCAGATTGTGGATACACAAATCAAGGGCACTCGACAGCAAAGGTTCCAACTTTATCAAGTTGTAAAAGTAGGGCAGCTCCTGCACCAAGGAAGGTGGCTCACTCAGGGCCAAATTCAGCAGAAATTTCCTCATCTGATGGGGGAACTCAATACAATGGAAAACATTTCTTCCTAAGGAGTAATGATTGATCTAGGTGGATATCGGTGGTCTCTCACCTTGTCCAACTCGCTCAAAACAGTTTTCTGACAATTTTGGCAATTTACTATTTTTAGCAGTTTTTAACTTCCGAGGCCATTTTGAGGGCCTAAATGAAGGTTTTTTGGGATTGAGATTCTCAATGATATCCAAAGGCTTTGATTGAGCCCCCAAAATGAATCTCCTCTATGATACCTTTCCAACGAGATATTGTGTGCCTAAAACAGAGATCGTATGCAAAAGTTACGACCCCAAGAAGTTGATGTACTAACTTACCCAAACGGGGCCCACATGACTTTTGGCGCTTCATCTCCTAGGGTTAGGTTTTTGGATGTCTAGGGTTTTTGAAATTCATGTTTATTTTTAAAAGTCCTTCAGAGCCTCATTTTAATCATCTTCTTGTGAATGAGTGCAATCATCACATCTCTTCTCAGAGATAAGCCGCCACCATTCCAGTAAGCTTGTTTTCCGCTGCATTTTACAGTTTCAGCTTATTTCCTTATTGAATAGAAAACCAGTTTTACTTTATCTCTATTATTATGTTTTAATCATATTTTAATAATCTATATTCATTTCGTTCTTCTCATAAAATCTGGATCAACTCGTCTAATCTAGAAAAAAACTACCACTTGATGTTTTGTTACATTAAAGTCTAGGAGTGAAACTCCTAGATCATTCGCTCCCAAGCGTTTTGATCTTCTTCAGTTTTCAATCAGTAAAGAATAAGCTTTCAGAAAAATGTTAGTGTGTAAGATTCTGAAATGATTCCAAGGAGCGTAGGCGTTGAGTTGTCTCTCCACGTATGCTTGCTGGCGATGCTCCTGCATCAAAAAACATAGATTGCTAGAACATGGTAATAATAATACTCAGATAGAGTTTGTTTTTAGATGGGTATGACTTTGATATCATATACAAACTAGGAAAAGAGAATTGTGTTGCAGATCTATTGACTAAGGAAGGAAAATATATATTACAACAATCAATTGGAATTCCTGAAATCAAAATGTTTCATAAAGCATCATCTTCAAGCAAGCATGTTGAACCTACTCCAAAAGGACTCAAATGGATCCTTGTGTGTGGACATTGTAAATATTTTTATTGTTTTGATTGTATAGTAAGTCATATCAATTCAAGTCAATTTATAGATAATATTTTTCATAAATGGATCAATAAATATAATAGTAGTCTCTAATGTGTCATATTTTGAACATAGTCCAAAAATGTATAGTGGAGATATTCACAGTGGTCAATTAGCGGGTCAGAGATATATAGTCATAGAAGAAAGTTGGTTATGGTACAATGATTATTGTGCTATAATATTGTATCAACCAATACAAAGGATATGGCCATAATATTGGTATGAGTATAGGTAATATTATTGTGCTATAATATTGTATCAACCAATACAAAGGATATGGCCATAATATTATATATTGGTGGCCATATCCTTAGTCGATATTGTACCTATTGTGCTATAATATTGTATCAACCAATACAAAGGAAGGCATACCTATTGTATGAGAATATCGACTAAGGATATGGCCACCAAAGATACAATGTGGATCCATACCTCCATGACATGATCTGATCACATACATAAAACATAGACACAGATCAATACAATGTGGATCTATGTGACAATATATTTATCAGTAAGATTTCCAGCATGGAGATTATACTGAAATATTTTACATGCTCAAATGATATCCATTGCAGCCTAGGAAAATCACATAACAGAGTGAGCGCTCAACCCAGGGTCTTCATCCTGATCCCGAAATGGTATGATTCTATCCATGCGAATAGATGACTTGATGTCGAACATGGTAGAAACCACTTGATTACTAGTCATTGGGGTATACTGTTAACAAGTTCGTGGGAAATCACCAATGGTGACAATGATTCCCAAGGTACTGTTAGTACATTCCAACGAATGTGAATAAATGAGTTGAGGTCAAAGATTCATGCAATCATCTGATTAAAGGTCAATGGTGTAAAACTACTATCGAAAGCAAGGAGGCTTGCCATTGAGGCATGCAAGTTCCAAGGTACTAATTTGTTTCTAAGTCTAATTCATGGATGATGTGCTACAGTCGACAGGAAAAGACTCATCAAAGGAGGTCCTTGATGTATCCCCCATCATCGAGATGAAACTGACATAGGAAAGTGATGTGAGATGGTGGATTAAATGAGTATGGACTAAAAGAGGAATGGAAACTGGTAATACTGCAGATGGTTGGTTTGGAATGAAACTTCCCTTAAACATTGTGAGGCACGACAAATGACTTAGCAACATTGACTCGAAGAGTACCAAGAACATAATGTGATGATAATAAGGGCACTCTTTGACTGGAACAAAAAAGTATAATGACACATAGAATTGGTATGACTCAGAGACAAGCATATTACCCAACTATAAGGTGAGACACAAACAGGTGCCATGTTCAAGGGTGACAACAATAGCTGCTATAATGGATTCCAAAAAACTTGACCCAGTTCTTTCAATTTTTCCCCCCACCATGATTGGTGAGTACCTCTTTGTTTTTTAACGAGCTTGAGGAGGATAACAAATGGTACTCAGTATAGCTCATCCTCGATGAGTCTCTCGACATATGTTTAACAAACTTGAAGAAGTATAAGTTCAGTCACGTATGGGTCCTAGAGTTTGGTCCCATATAGGTCCTTCAATGCATACTTTTCCGAGCCCAAAGAAGGTAAAATTGGTTGTTTTTCATGTTTAGAGAGTCTGAAAAGAACTTAAAGATAACTCCATGGGTGGATTTTTCGTAAATTTAATCTCCCAAACCCAAAAAAAGTGCAAAACAATACAAGGGAGCACTCTTCTAGTCATGCTTAACTAGAGTATTTATTTTTCGTAATTAGTCTTGCGAGGCTGAAAAAGAGATAAACTACGACTCAAAAGATGCCATTTCAAACCTTTTAATGAGTGTGAAAGGAAACAAACTCACTCGACAATATTTTCATGTTTTAGGGATTCTGAAAAGAGCTTAAAGGAGACTCCAAAGAGTTCCTTTTTCATATAGATTTTACGAGTTTGAAAAAGAGATAAAAGTATACTAGGTAACCTATTCTCATGTATTAAAAAGCACGAGAAATAAAAAATACTAAGCTTTCTCTAGAAAACACTACGTTACAATGGGAACAACCCTCAAGCGAGGATCACTCCTAGCAATGTGTCTCTCTAGAGGTTTATTGCAAAATGGAAGCAGTGTGATGCAAAAGGCTAGCATGAAGCATAATTGCAATGGCTATAAGCAAGTGAGATGACAAATAGCACAAAGTAGTAGTAAGTTATAAGCAAGTGAGATGGAAAATATTAGCGAAGCAGTGGCAAGAAAAACCATTAAGTAGACAATTTGTTTCATTTTTTAACGAGCTTGAAACAGAAAAAAGAACTATGATCGAGTGGTGCCCGTGGGTGGTTGGAACTCTTCCCCCAACTGAAAATATAGCGACTTAACTCCAGCATGATGTATAGAGGCTAGAGACATGCCCCCCAAGCTTAGTTTCATTCATCGAATCTTCTCTTATCGCCAATGTCTATACCCAATAGACTCATGGTTACTAATAGGAAAATGTTCACCAGAGAGGGAGGAAGAAATAGGATCAACTGACTCAAGTGGATAACAAAAGACTCAACTCAACCAGAGAGACCCCTATTTCATTTTTTAACGATTTTGAAACATGAAAAGAACTATTATCATAACCTCCGGGTTCAATTCCCATACCTTTGTTTCGTTTTTTAACAAGCTTTCCACATAGAAGAAAACTATGCTTATCGTCCTATGTTTCACTTTTTAACGAGATTGACAAATAAACGAGAACTTTTCTTGACTCTGGTTTCATTTTTTAATGATCTTGGAATGTAAAATAAAACTATGCTCATGACCTCTTCTAAATCATGTCTTCTAAGAGGATAATTCTCTAGAAGGAATACATGTCAAGGGACATACCTCAATTGTGGCTTCCAAGAGATCTTAGTTAAACGGAAGAACAACACTCTGGAAGGAACACACATCAAGGGCCGCAATAGGGGTAAGGATATCAGGCTCTAATATCCCTATTGAACAGATCACCATGTCAACTCTCGTATCTATGTCAAAATAAGCCCCATCCGGAATTGAATGCATGGGACATGTTGCCACATAATTAACCTATTGCAGGGGCGATACCACTTGCACATAAGAACCATTTAGGGAAGGAGGGTGGCTGGCAGACAAATGAGGATAAACAAAAAAAAATTGATCGATACTCACAATGTTTCCATTATAAGGGAAAGATATCACTCAAAAGAGAGTGGAAACGATAACTTTCATGGGTAGACATAATCTCGCCCAAGAAGCAAAGTAAAATCCAAAAGGTTGTGAACTACCATAACGTCAATATAGATGGTTTTCCCTCCTAAAGTAATGGGTAATTGAGGAAGGATCCCTAAAGGTTGAATGATTCATTTGTTAAAAGATAACAGATTTTGGGTGACCGACACAAGTTGAGGACAACCCAAAGCTTTCCAAGAAGTTGAGGATAGAATACTAACATAAGCATCTTCATCTATGATAGTCTGAGGGATGCTCCTACCATAAACTTGAACAATGATTTGGAAATGTACGTAGGAAGGAAGACGAGGTCCGGTTAGCCCATGCCAATCAAAACAAATGGCCTCATTACTTGGAGGGGGTTCAATATTAGGAGGATAAATGCCCTCTTGTATGGTAGAATCGGTATTAACAAGAAAAATGTGAGCGGTATCGACTTCACTCTCTAAAAGGAGAGTGGGGTTGACCGATGATGGGATCGGATTGATCACTTGGTGAGTGTCACTGTCTAAGGGGAGAGCAAGATCGACCAATGATGGACTCGGGTCAACCACTTGGATTTCACTCTTCAAAGGAAGAATGGGATCGATCAACAAGGGAACCGAATCGACCAATTTAGCTTCACTCTTTGAGGGAAGAGTGGGATTGACCGATGATGGAATCATATAAATCACTTAGCAACCAATTGTGGGTCAGGAGAGAGCTTACGATAAGAAGTTGGAAGATGTGGCTGGGAAATAGTTATTTCTTCCAACAACTTTGAGTCTTCATCAATACAAGGGAAAAGGTGAGTTCGATGAATTCCTTCACATAACCTACAAGGAAATTTGACTCTATTTTTCTTCTCATGAACCTTACTTTCACTAGTTGACAGGTTCTCACCAACATGACCTGCAGAGGTTGATGACACGAATTGTTTGGAAATTGTGGACCACACGTCTAAAACCTTGGGAATACCAGGGAAATATTTAAGAAGGTGGTCACCCTTACAAATCCTGCAAGGGAATTTGGGTTTTCGAGTTGTCTTGATAGGCTTGTGAACCTCATAAATATTCCCAACCTGATTGATAGTAATTGGTTGATTGCTTCCAACATGTCCTGCAGTGTTTGGAAGTTTGGCCCCTTGCTTATTTTTCTTCTTCCTAATCTTCATTTTCTTCTTCTTCTTATCCACTTGGTTACTAGCTTCAGAGCTTTCACTAGGAAAAGAAGAAAAAAGGGAAGAAGGTGAAGGGTCAATATGAGGTACTTTTTCTTGGGGTGAGGTGCTTGCATTTGAAGCATTGGGAGCATTCGAGATTACTAGAGTGGAAAACAACCATACTGGTAACCCAATAGTGATTCCTTGGGGTGAGGTGCTTGCATTTGAATCATTGGGAGCATTCAAGATTACTAGAGTGGAAAACAACCATACCGGTAACCCGATAGTGATTTCAGGAAGATTCAATGTGGCAATATAAGGAGGACCAACATTTCCAAAAGAAGGAAAAAGAAAAGGTTCCCCGGGAGAAGGGTTTCCTTCATTGGTAGTTCCAGGAATTGACTCCATAAACATTGATTCAACCTAAGGCATGCTAGGGAAAAAAAAACACACGCTAAAAAATCTAGGAAGCAAACAGACAAACAAACCTTCCCACAATGAAACCACTAGTTGGTGATGAAATCCAACGTCACATTATCAATATAGGAAGGGGATGAGATAGAGAGGATGGAACAGTTACGTTGGCGACCAGCTTAACATAATTACATGCCAGTGCAAGTTTTCACACAATGAAACTGTGGGTTACCCTCCAGGGAGCCCGAGTGAGTTTGATCGACGTTTGTTCCAAGTACAACAAAGACTTTCCCCTTCAAAGTCACCTTGTGTATGAGCCCTAAATATTATGGCCACTAAGGTTACCACTTACAACAACGAATCTTTGGAAAACAATCAACAATCAGATATACATGCAAGGGCAAGGATGAAACCCGAAATCCCCTTGAGAGGTGCCTCTGACTGAGGTGTGAACCTCCCAAGTGATCCCCAAGTGTCTAACGACACCATTTGTAATACGTAAAGACCACTCCACAAATACCAACGAAGTGGGGTTACTTACTCCGCTGGCCCTAATGTGACCTTGTGATAGACCCTTGTGTGAGAAGGGTTTCCCAGGACAACGATGTGGCAAATGAATTTCTCTCCCTAACTCATGATTCTATGTTTGTTTTATATCTTTGGAGAGTTATCTTCACCACCTACTCCAAATCCCAACAACTAATATAATGTAGGTTTGCAGATCCCTAGAAAGAAAAATCTCTATATGGATTTTAATTAGCGCTTTAATTTTATGGTTATTCATTTACTTAGGGGTATGGAGGCGCAATTGATGATATTGTGATCTAACTCTTAAAAACCATGCAAAACGAAAATGAAATGCAAAAAATTCAGTTTCGATGAATGTTAACTATGGAAAAGATAAGAATCTTTTTCCATTCCCAAATGCATAAACCCAATGAAATCTACAAAATGCAAACTACAAATATGCACCACCCAAAAACTAGAATGCAATTTTTTTTCCATTTGATCAAATGCAATGAGATGCAAAAAACTTTAATGATTCACTAGTTTCAAATGGAATGAAAGGAATCAATGTTTGACACAAAGAGAAATGAAGCAAGAAAGAAGATAAAAAAAATGCACTCAAAAAGGTCGACAAGTACCCAAAGAATACAAATGTCAAAATTCTTCCAATATAAGTTCAAACAAGAACCCAAATGATGTAAAAGAAAATGAAAACAATCACTCTTGGAAATCCTCAAAAAACGAGCAACAAGAATCAATACTCAAGGTTGGGTTGCGGTAAACAAGAGAGTCCAAATCATTGAAAAAACGAGATGTTTCAATGAAGACAAAAATAGCTCAATACCAAACAACCTTTGCAAACTCTAGTTGATGAAAACTTCCAAACAATCAAGCAATCTGAAAACTTTGCGAGATGAAGATCAGACAATTGAAAGGCAGGATGAACCAGGGGATCTTGTTAACCCAATGGGACCATACAATTTTACAACTAGGAGAAGTTTGAAAACTTGAAGAAAGAAAGGAAATGAGTGATGAATATCAATTTCTCAATCAGAACAAAGTAAAAGACAGATTAGGAGACTCTGGGCTAAAAGCCTCCAAACAATAGATTGGGAAAATAAAGACAAAACCTCATAAAACCACCAAAACGGAGAGAGTGGAACTCCTTCCATCAAAGAGACAGAGCGTTATGGCACTCCCTAGAAGGCTAAGGGGGAGCGTCAGTTAGGCCAGTGGTGCCCTGGTAGCCATTGGAGGGGTGTGTTAGTCCTGAAAAATATTTAAAAAGGCTTCCACAAGATAAAACTCAGCAAAGACTCTATCAATGACTTTGTAAACTCTTCAATCAAGAAGAGGGAAGGGGAAATAACTCAAAATAAAGAATCAAACAATCAAGATCTAATTACAAGAAATGATTCAAAACAAACCAAAGGAAAGACTAGTCAAAGTCCTTCCCTAGTGGAGTCGTCATTTTTTTGTTATGAGAAATCTTACCTTGTGAACAAGTTAAGCTCCCCTTTGTACTAAGACCCCTTCTTTGGTCCAAAGATAGAAGTGAAAAAAATGGTTTCTACTTTCCTTATAGATCTAGTTCATTACCAATCTAAATGAGAAAGAGAAAGAGTGTTATGTACCTTGTTTCTATGTTTATCCTTGTTGCTCCAAGATTTAGGCTTGATCTCCAAGCTACTTAGCATGATTTAGGAACTGTGATGAACAACAAAGAAATCATTTC
The DNA here is from genome assembly GCA_009831015.1 of Picea engelmannii. Taxonomy (NCBI): domain Eukaryota; kingdom Viridiplantae; phylum Streptophyta; class Pinopsida; order Pinales; family Pinaceae; genus Picea; species Picea engelmannii. Next base: position 15,526 of record ML803813.1, on the reverse strand, counting down.
TCCTACTCTATGTGATTAGACAAAAATAATCTATCTATACATGATTTGACTTAAGCATAGATATTACAATGAAAAATCAAAATGAAAGGAATAGACCAAGTTAATATTAATGGAAATCCAAAAGAAGGCACTTACAAACCAAGTTGATGCCGTTGCAATGTTCTCCAAGCTCTCCTCGTCCAGCGCTTGCATGAAAATATTGAGATCAAAATGTTGAATTCTTTCTCCCAGGATCAAAGGTTTGACACCTAAATGGTTCCTCCCTTTCACCTTGGAAATGCCTTCAATTTATAGGATTGGGAGGCTCAACCACCATGAGCTAATAAGGGAAGTGGTTGAGGATATGGCTCCATGAGTTGGGATTTGATCCTAATATAGTACCATAAGATACGATTCGAACAAAAACAACCTCATCTCTTCAGAGTTGTCCCTTAGGAAAAGGCGAGTTTCACCATATTTTCCTCTAACCAAAGTGGCATGTTAAAGACATAGCGTCAGTGGCGCTCCATAAATAAGTCCAAGGGGGTGCCACCCTATGAAGTGGCACTCCCCCAGCTATTGATGATTACATTTGCATGATTCATCCTCCAGAACACAGACCTAAGAGAGATCCCCTGAGATGGGTGTGTGGTTCCTATCTGAGACATAACTGGAACATAGTGTTGGCCTCCTCCTTATAGAGAGTTGAGAAGAACTCCAGATGATTCTTTTGTATAACGCAATGAGAAAGAAGATCTATTGAGTTAGACGTACCTGTGAATGAGAACAAGGTGAACATGTGAATTCCCATGAGTTGGGTGCATCGTTCTGAGATAGAGATGAAAACAATGTATTATCCTCCTCTGAGCAAAGAGTTGAGATGATGAACTCCAGATGACTCTCCCGTGTAATGCAATGGGAAACAAAATCTAATGAGTTGGATGTTCCTTTGGATGAGCACATGTGAATGTGATCCTAGTGGTTGAGCACTAGTGAGTGTGGTTCTCCTGTGAGATGCAGTGAGATAGAGATATGGACATCCCTATGGATGTGCCCCTAGTGGCTGAGCACTAGTGGGTGTATGAGATCCCTTGTTGTGTTGTTCAAGAGTCAAACTTACCTGTAACCCTAATTGTAATGTAAAGGGTATAGGTTGGCCCCACCTTAATGTAATAGATAATTAATGTAAAAGATAATTAATATGGTTATTATTAATTATATTGTGAGTTAGTGAGGTCGACCTTGTTGTGCCAATAGACAGTTTTTTTGACAAGTTCAGTCTTATATAAGTAAAGGTAAATTCCCCATTGAGGAATCATATCTCAAGTGTGACTTTGGAAATTTCAGCAAGTACATCTTCTTGGGAAAAGTGTGCACCTCTCTTGGGCGCTAGTCTTCTATGGTTTGTAATCACCCTCTTGTGTGCTAAGTTTTCTTGGTGGTGTAGGTATTTCTCTTGAAGAATATATCAAAGGATTGGTTGGGTTTTCTTTCCTTGTTGAGAAGGGTTTCCCATGATACTTCTTGTGTACTTGTGCATGGTGTTTCTTCTTGTGATCTTGGTTGTTGCAACAAAATTGTTTATGGTTTAAGTAAAATGATAAAATGGAATGAACTTCATGCTTAAACCTTGATTATTGAAAAATCAACACCATCATGACCAGGGGGTGCCACCCTTCATAAATATTCAAAAAATGGTCAGATTTCCAAGTGAAAAGCATGTTTATAGCCTTGAAATGATGGGTTTCTTCCTCCAATATGACTTAGAGATCATGGAAAATTTATTTCATGGTGTCAATGAGTTGTGACACTTGGAAAATAGCATGTGACACTTATTAAGGTGCATACTGCACTCGACAAAGTGCATGTGACACTTATTAAGGTGCATACGACAATTTGTGACACTTGTGACACTTAGGGTGTGACACTTAAGTGTGGAATTATGATGTGTAACACACCTTATGATGATTGATACTATACATTTATGTCAGATGATGATGACCATTTTGGTAATGATTCTCCAACATGGAATAACATAATGAATCACATGGAAGCATGATGGGCCTTGTACTCTTATTTTGTGAAGTCTAACTAGTTGATAGTGTTGCCATTCATGTTTTCATGGATTCATGTAAAAAATATACAATTTGTACTAAAAGATGTTTCCAAGTCTGTTCGAAAAGAAGGATGGGTCCCCTTGTGTCTGAAAGGACCTCACGGGACGAGACAATAATTGCTAGTCTGAAAAATTCCTCATCATTTCATAAGGACATAAGAATCTACTTTTTATTGCCAGTTGTAGGTTTCTTGTAACCGGCTACCATGAGCCAAAATTATAAATAAATCCCGAGACCTCTCATTTTGTGATTTGAGTTTAGAGAGAGTGAGTCTTGTAGAGAGTATGTAAGAGATTCCAAAGTATTCTCTGCAACTGATCCTGGTGCATCAGAAAAATCTCTCAAGTAAGTAAGTCTATCGAATTTTTAATACTGAAACAAACGTATGCTTTATGCCTTGCAGATTAGTTTGATCTTGGCATATCAAAAATATGTGTAAGTAATATGTTTATATAGTGTGTCCTGGATAATCCCCTATCATCCATTTGTGGTATTCTTCAGTCTTTGGAACACACACACACACACACACAAGCATGCAATTTCACTGCTTTTAACTTTTCATGTCATTCATACACATTCACATTCTTAATTTAATATCTTCCCCCCTCCTGATGAGATCTTATAGTCATTCACCTGAAAAATCTCACATGGGTACTCATGAACATGTTGTCCTTATTGATTGACAACAACCAGCAAGAGGTCACTCTTTCCCATTTTCTACAACAACATTCCACATATCGGAAATTTTCACTAGGTAACTACAACATTACATAGGTGATGGCAGATACCAAACCATGTCTCTCTTCAAATCATTCTTGGTCAACAAACCTTTACAAAGGGAATCCTTACCTAATTTCCTCTCACTATTACTCAAGCATACTAATCCATACATGTATGGCTACCATCCCTCTCTGGATGTTATTTGAACCATTGGTCTTTTGGAAATTGTCCAAGCACTCCCTTTACCAAACTTTGGATCAACACCTTATTGACCTTTGCCCTATCTTCAAAAGGCTATATGTACTAGCATCATCAACATGTTATTCATATTGTTAACTTTCCCATTGTTATCATTTCATCATCAACCAAAATGATTTGTCATCACACTATAATTTACAACTAACCACGGGTTATTCTAAGTATACATGTATTCCAATTATTTTTCTCTTGCATTTACATGCACAGACATGCATTCGGGTCAAGAAATATATACATACATCCCTCCTTGGGAACAATAAATTTACTCATTAAATCTATGAGCTCTGAGAAATTTCTCATGTGCTCATGTCACTTGACCTATTTTCCAATAGCTACTTGCTAAATCCCATTATTGACACAGTGTATCATCATATACATTTAGCTAGGGCAATGCTTGCCATTTCTCTAGTTTATTATCCATAACAGGTTTCTAAAGGGTGCACCTTAATGCCCCCATCAACACCTAGATACTTTTATACTTTTTTGTAGCCTACCTCCCTTTATAATAACTAGCAACAACCCAATGGACTTATTTTATTTATACTTAAATCAGAATAACCCACAACAAGTCTTTTTCATTATAGGTCAAATAAACCAACCTTAACAATTTTTCCACCAGTCCTCCAAGCATGAGGATTTATATTTTTTTATAGGGCATGTTTTTTATAAGCATCAATCATAACTACTAGGGGCTCTATCAACCCATACTCATAGACAACATTATAACCTATTTAACAATCCAACTCATCCATTCTCTAGACTCATGAATCCCTATAATAGGATTCTGCTTCTTCTTCCATTTACATTCATAATCAACCACCAATGTTTGTCAGCATATTCAAATTCTTGTCGGAGTCTTTCTAATTCCAGCAAGATCATGGAATAATGCTTCTTCTATAACTCAAAGTGTTCACTTTTTCTGCTAAGGAATTTTCAAAACAAAAATTTGATCTGCAGTCCTTTTCAATGAACCTATACAGTTAATAACCGACTTTTATTGTAGAGAACATTTTCCAATAGGCTCATCTTAGCCTAGATATACCATTCATATGATTGTTCTCTAGCCCATTCAGGTCTAGTGTTTCAACTTTACTCTAATACCACTTTGTAACACATCCGACCCCCTACCCTTTCTTACGCTAGTGGGGTGTCAAACTTTCCTTTTTTTCTTTTCTCTAAATTTCCTCTTAAACAATCCCTCTAAAAAATCAATTCTGATCTCATAAGTCAGTCCAGCTCATCAAGATATTTCCAACAATTGTAATTATGCTCAATGTTGAGTTTTGGATTGAAATGTATGGCCTCCTAAAGTTTCTAGGCCTTTTACCGCCAATTCCACTTCACACCCATGTGGAATCCACATGGGTCCACATCACCTATACTATCCCGACGTGGCAAGTCCAACCCAACTATAGTGCAATTGGCAGAACCTCCTCGCAGAACCTTGCGTAACCACAAGTCTTGGAACTAGACTTCCCAAGAAATTGACTTGCGAAATATTTCGTTTGTCCGGGCATTTGGGCCCTGGAACCCTGAAACGAAACCATTCACGACTGGGAGACCGAGGTTCTATGCCTCCTGATCTTACCACTAGAACCTTGAAACAGAACCCTGACCCAATCGAAAATCGAGATTTGGGGAACCTCAAAATCCCCCTTCTCCTCAAACGTTGATCCAATTGTCCAACTGGCACCATTGAAACACAAACTAGACGTGGTATGCCACTTGGCATGATACCTTACATCTTGACCAAACATCAAGTTGATGTGGCTCGACACGTGGTGGCTAACCTATCATATTTGCATGAATATGATGGCATTGTCTAACATGGCATGCCATCTAGACTGGCAGGGCACGTTAACATGGCACTTCCCCATGGCAGTTGACATCACCGAGTTATCTACACTTATTACGGAACCTTGTGCTAGAACCATGATCCAACCAGGATCCGATATTTTCCAAAGGATTTCATTGCAAAACACTTCAGTTTTTCGATTATTCGGTGATCCGATTAACCGAGACTACCCACCTCCATTTCCTACCTCCGACAATGATCGAACAATCGATATTTCTCGGCCAACGATATGATGGTCTGCGGTGAATGGAAGGGGTGGGTCCAATTGGGATCTAGGGATCTGGTACTTTGGAAAATACTATTTCAAGAAAAGGTCGGTGCTCTGTTTTTCAGATCTGAGGCCCGAAAACATCGATGACTGAGATTCATCCTTCCCTTCAATCTAACGGCTGGGGTCTAATAGACTCGCTCCAATGAAGCACTCACACTTGTCTGCCACTAGAAGGGATTAGAACGACCGACACATGGCATGGTGTGTCAGCATGATGTCATCCTCTCTCTCGTTTACAAGCATAAAAATGGGTGGAACCTTGTGTTTGAATCCTTCCCCACTGACAACCGATATTTTTAAACATTGTCGGGTTAATTAAAGGGTCCAAGCCTCTAGGCCCCCAGTTCTTTAGTTATCCTTCGCACCTACACTTAACTGAAACGCCAAGGTACTGGTTAGGGTGCCAACCATCCAAGGAAATAAGGCTTAAGTCCTAGCCACCCCGAGACTGAGACGAACAAAGTTCGCTCACACAAGAATAATCCAAAATATCTGGAATATAGTAACCAAATCCATATGGACAAATATATATGTAATAAGAATGAATAATAAGATATGATATGAGATGATTACAATTGAGAAATGAGGGCCTTCTTATATACCCACGCAGGGGTGCCCTTTACCAATAGTCATGTCCTTTGAGACATGACCTTTCATTATTAATAATTATTATTTATTAACTATAATTATGTTATGAATATTTATTTATGTATATTTTATGTTCATAACATTGCCTTCCCCTTAAACATGCTTTGTCCTCAAAGCATAAGCACTGGAAAGCTTTCCTTTGAACTTTTGTTCTAGCACACAATGTCTTCTCAAATCTTCTGTGCTTGTAGTTGCGACTCGCGATGAAACAAGATGATATAACCTTCGAATTCCCAAACTAAGGTGTTGCATCTTTTGGGGAGTGATCCATCCGAAATCTACTTTCATTGGAATTGTTTGATGATTGATTGTTCCAAGTTGTTGATTTTGTCATTTATAATAACTTTAATGCCTTTCCTTGATAACTTGTATCCTTTAATTATCCTTTAATAAAAGTAATTTTATATTTCCTTTTTATTTTCCTTCTTTTTTAATATATATATATATATATATTTGATATTTTTAATAATATTTAATATTCAATCTTCATTTTACTTTCACTTTGTTAACTTTCCTTAGTAATTTTAATAAGGCTTTTGTAATATATTAATGTACTTTCCCTTTTAACTTTTTCAATTAACTTTAACTCTTTTAATTTCAACCCTTCTAAAATTAAGATGTTAGTCATGAGGAGATGTGACCATACATACAACCACGTGAGGGAATTAATTTCAACCCTTCTCAAATTAATACCTTGAATTTGGTCGTACGGTACTCTTTAACCAAAAATGTGCTTGAATTTAAGTGTATGACGGTGTATGGTGGCGGCTGCAGAACTAGCTGGCATAGAATTTCTGAAATTGACAACAGAAAATAACGCCAATTTGTACGGCGACTGGTTCAGACATTGATGTGCTGTGTGTTGGTCCCTTTTACCTTAAACGTGAGACACATTTCTTCGAAACACTCCATGGCATGTTAGAAGAGAAGCCTGAAGTCACAGAGGTCATACGGATTACCACAACAAGATTGCCTCTAATGAAATTTAAATTCGACGGAGTACAAATTGATTTGGTCTGCGCTAAAATGAACCTCGCGGCCATACCAGAAATTTTCGATCATATGGTGGTGAATTAAAACCAAATTGATTCTAATAGTGTTCACAGTTTGAACGGATATATAAATATAAAAGACATTAAAAGTCATGTTGGTGGAAACATTGAGAGTTACCGCACGACACTGTGGTGTCTGAAGCTGTGGGCTAAAAGGCGAGGCATATATTCAAATATTGTAGGATATTTTGGTGGTATAAACTTGGCGTTGCTACTCTGTTTAGTCAACCGACAATGTCCGACCACCAACCCTAGCGACTTGGTTTTAAGATTCTTCACCTTTTATTCCGACTAGCACTGGCCAAGCCCCGTTAAACTATCTGGATTGGTGCCCAATAATAATCGTGCACTGAAAAACTGGAATCCGATTAATTCACAGAGCAATGTCAAGCTTATGCCCATCATAACACCTGCATTTCCTACCATCAATTCTACCTACAATGTATCTCCATCTACGTCCTTTATTATAAAGGAAGAAATTCAGAAAGGCTGAGTCATCTGCGAGGATATCCAGACGCGGAAAAAGAACTGGAGCGAGTAGTACAATGGATGTATGGATTTTTAAAACATTGCAATTGTAATTTAATGTACGGATATCAACAGTACAGTGATGTACTGATTTTTAAAACATTGCAACTGTAATGTAATGTATGGATATCAATGGTACAGACAGCGCACACATTAATTTTTTAAATTGTTCACTGTACGGATAGATTTGTACGAATTTTGTGCTTTGTACGGCAACAGTAATTTGCAGGTGGCTGTTATAGAATGTAACTAATGGCTGATAAAATTTTAGTTGATTGTACAGACTGTCCAAAAATTGTGAAATTTATAATTGAATTCAATTTTGTACGGACAGATTTACAATTGAGTGTTGTACGCTGCTATTTTCACTACTATTTTCTGATTTGCAAAACTGTAATTTCTTATGGAATTTTAATGTTTTTTATTATTTTTTATCCATGATTCCCTTACAGAACTTGATTCCTTACAGAATTTGTAGCAGAATGATTTATTATTATTATATTATTTTTCTAATTCTCTTTTAAATTTAGCAGCAAATTAATTTTTTCCAGATGTAGATTTTTCTTTATGTTGGAATTTTTATTTTCCTTTTCTATGTATTTATTCTCCTTTTTATGATATGGCAGCAAAGTTTTTTTTCTTAAATTATTCTTTTATGGCCAAAGGTAGTGTGGTCAATGGGGATTTTTGGTCAATGACCTGGGTTGGGAGAAACTCCAAAAAAATTTAGTGTGACCAAAGGTCAGATTGTGGTCAAGGACCAGATTTAGAGAAACTCTAAAAATTTTGTGTTTGGCTAAAAGCCTGATTATATTGGTCCTTGACCATGGCCCAATTATGGTCAAGGACCACTTCCTTAAGAACCCAGGATTTTGGGTTTTCTTTCCCTAGAGGGTTTCCCAGGATAAATGTTGTGTCTCTTGTGATTGTGTATTTCTCAGTGATCTTGGATTATGCTATTGTTATCTAATGAAATGCAAACATCTATAATAATGGATTAAACATTAACATGGTATCATAGCCAAGCTGAAGGAAGCACCTTTCGCAAGAGAAAAACGTCACTGTTGCAGTACCTGCAAATTAGGGTTTTTCAAAAGTGAATCTTTTCAGCCCTAAAACTATCTAGAAAGTTGTGCCCTCCCCTAAGGATCAATTTGGCATCATCAGCGCACCTTTTCAGTGGCTGGATCTCCCGAAAAGTGAAACCCTAGTTTCACAAAGTACCAGAAAGTACCAGAAGTGCCAGAGTACCAGAGGTACTAGAAGCACCAGTCTAGAAATCCACAAATCATATTTGAAGGGGAAAAAGTTGGATTTTCTCAGATCCAAACACACCAGGCAGCTCGCCTCAGCCAAGCGCATCTCCTGGTAAGTTCAGTTTTTTATTTTAAGCACTTTCATTTTTAGGTCATTTTCCTAGCTCTAGGTAAAGATGTTTGCAAGCATTAAGCTTGTTGACAAGTTAGAAGGAGTGGAAAACTTCTGTGCCTAGAAGTATAGGATTGGCCTCATTCTTGAAGAGAATGACCTAGCAATATTCGTCAAGGAAGAATTACTGGAACCCGAAGATGCTGCAAAAAAGGCAAAGCATCAAAAGGACACAATAAGGGCCAAAAGAATCATTGCAGATTCAATCAAAGACCATCCGATCCCTTATGTGTCATCTAAGAAGACCCCGAAAGAAATGTTTGATGCCTTGACCAGACTATATGAAGGAAATAACATAAACCGGAAGATGAATCTTAGAACCCAACTGAAGAATACAAGGATGCAGAAAGGAGAAATGATTCAAGAATACTTCTCCCAAATCTCAGAATTCAAAGAACAACTAGAAGCTATTGGAGATACCATAGATGAAGACGAACTTATAATGACGGCCCTAAATGGTCTCACAAGACCTTGGTATGCCTTCATCTAGATGATATGTGCCAGAAAGGAGAAACTGAAGTTCGACAGCCTATGGGAAGAATGCATCCAAGAAGAAACAAGAGTAACAAATCGGGAAGCGTTACTAGCAAGGGATGATGATCAAGCCCTAGCTACTCACACCAAAGGAGGA
>ML803812.1:239794-250299 GCA_009831015.1 Picea engelmannii | reverse complement strand
AAATCCAAGAAAATCCAAGTGGATTGAGGTTGGAAAGGTGAGGGAACTATACCCTCATCTTCATATAGACTGAAAATAGTCTTTTGGAGGTCCAAAAGATTTCCAATGGGGAGGTGTGATCCAGGGGATCAAATTTTGCTCAAAATTCAAAGTGCTCAGAATCACTTCAAATCGAACATGAGTGTAGGTCTCGTCATCATGAACCCAATGCAACTCATTTGGGTTCAAACAGACTTCGGATGAGAGAGATATCACGTTCTGTTCAAAACGACAAATAGACAAAAAAAAATGTGCTGACTATACAGTCGGTATGGATGATGACGTGGCAGACCGTACGACACGTGGTAGGGCTGTACAACACATGGCAAGAAACCGTGTGGATAGTTGGCGACGAATGGGATAATGACACGTGGCATTATCAAGGCAAATGGTTTGGTTCCACGTGGCCCAGACATGGGCTGGCACGTGGCACCCTGTCATTGGTTGGTTGTATAAAATTTATTTGGAGTCCACTGGACTCGACCCTGTGACCTCCACCCACATGCAAGTCTTTGCAAAGTCCACCAACCAACGTGCCATAACATATTACTTATTATATATGTGGTGCAGATTGTATTTAAGTTTGAATATTTTCAAATTGGCGCGGGGGTCGGGTTGGGGCTTAGCCCCAGCCCGCGGTTACATTGTTTATGTTATATGACCACCGGTGTAGACCTATGCACGCACACAGTTCAAACTTTAACCCCCAGTCGTATACATTGCAATATGACCACGGGGCGCGCATCAATATTTTGATCATAACCCTTTTTTATATAAGCTTGGTCACATGTGTTTGTGCATGGAACCACTGACGCGCCCGACCGTTGTTATTTGAATTGGGCTTGGCCCCTTTTATATGCGTGCGAGGTCATGTGGTGGCCATATGTCCGTGGGCCTTGGCGGTTAAGGGCCAACGCGTAACCGTTCTACAGTTTGCACTGGTTTTGCGGTTGCACCCGATGCTGAGTTTTAATGCATAAAAGCGCGTGGGGGCTAGGTTGAGGAAAGAAGGGTGCATTTTGGCAATCCAGAGACAATAAGTTTGAACATAAAGTAAGTCCATAATGAACACTAGTGCATACAGTGGAAAATTATGAGAGAAATCTCATAGTTGTGAAAACTGGTTTCTATATGAAATCGATTTATATTTTTTATTGAAATTCTTAAGATTTCATCTCATGGTAACTATATGTGTATGATACAGATGAGAAGATGGATTTGGTTGGTAAGGAGAAATGATCACGGCTAAGATGGAAATAAAGGGGAGGATGCTACTATGATGACATTGGAACCCTGCGATATGCCTTCATTGCCTCAATCTATTGTTTACTAGAGGTTTCTAGTGGGACACCCTGGTAGTGAGACTCTATAAGTCTACACTTTTTTTGCATGTAAAATCCTTGGAAAACTATGGGTTTCCTAAGGGAAAGTTAATCAAAGAAGGGGATGCTTGAGCTTGGAAGGGTGAGTGATTGCAAGGAAGAGGTAAATTGAATAAATCTGCTAGGACAGATTCATGATATATGTTAGCTAGGATCAAGAAGGCATTAGGTGTTTTGGGTGTGTTAGAGAAGAAATTGAGCCAAATCTTGCTCATGGAAGACCTTATGGAGCAGATATATATTAATATAGATAAGTATTGGGGTCGATATGCATATATTACCTTGTGTTATGAATATATATGCTTTAGTTATGAATTGAATTTTTTTATGAATGGGATAATTATTGCATAAAAATGGTTGACTTGCAACATAGTTACCAATTTGATGAGAAACTTCTAGAGTTCCCATTTTTTTATAAGTTTCATTTAGCAGTTGTTTTTATCCCCATTTTAGAAAGTGGTGTTATTGATAATACATTTTTTCCAGGTTAAAATTAAAAAAATTTCAATCACGATCTATAAATTTGCAAACAAAAACCTTAAAATCAACCCTCATATCGAAAAAAGGTGCTCCTAGAATCATTTTGTTTTTGGGGGAGTGGTTAAAATTACAACTTGTTTGAAATTGTGTCCTTAGCAACTGATAACATTATGAACAACAACTTTAAAATTGACCCCCGAATAGAAAAGTGTTGCTAGAAGTAGCACCCCCTTGTTTTGGGGTTAACGTTACAACTTGTTTAAAACCATGGCCTTGACAACTAGTACACTTGCGAACTAGAACCTCAAAATAAACCTATGAATTGAAAAGTGGTGCTACAAGTAGCACAATTTAATTGTGTTTTGGAATTAAAATTACAACATTTTTGAAACCATGACCTTAAAAATTGAGGCCATTGCATAAAAACATAAAAAATGAAATTAAAAACTAAAAAATAGACCAAAAGAAACAAACATATAACTCTAAATCAAAGATTAAAAATAATAATAATAATAATAATTAAATTTATAAAACATAATATGTTTTTAAAAAGTAAACATTACAAAAATAAATAAATGAAAATCCAAAATAAAAAAAGGAATAATTTTTTTAAAGCCAATTATTTAAAAAAACAAAACAAATTAAAAAAAGAAGCAAAAGAGAATAAACCAATTTAAAGGAAATTAAAAAAAAAAAAAGTTAAAACAATTTAAAATAAAAATATAGTCAATAGTCGCTAGCACATCCGGTTAAGGTGTGGGTTTTGTTTGCTAGGCGACTCGAGTTCAATACCATTACAATGTGTTTAGTCGGGAGGAGACATCCAAAAATCTATCCATGCTAAGGGTATGTGCAGGTCAGGCCGAGTGCAATCCCTGGGTAATTTTGACGACTTAGATGCGCTTGAATTGTGGTTTCTTAGCCAATGATTGAAATGCTAGCCTCATAAGTGATGGAAATTTCTAACGTACAAAAAAAGAAAAATAAAAATAAAAATACAAAGTTTAAAAAATTAAAATGTAAAGAAAAATTTAAAAAATTAAAATGCAAAGAAAAATTAAAAAACTTAAAAAATACGTAATTTAATTAAAAAAACAACAATTTGAAAAAGAATGGAACACATTGTTAAAAAAAAAATAAAAAAAATAGGGAGAAGTTGGTTGTGGGAGGCGGGTGGCAGCGAGGTGATTTATGGAATCAATCCTCCCTTGCAACATACTTCCCCTTAGCTCTGTATCCCACCCGCCCCGCCCCCATCCTTGCCTTCACTCCCACCTCCCACAGTGATCTTGTAGTGACAGTTTTTACACCTTCCGCCTACAAGGAGTGCCCCCCCCCTTACTCCCTCGGTCCCACTTCTCGCGATTCACTTGTAGTGTCGTCGCTCCTTGTAGGTAATGGGTTGTTATAGGCCAATCATGGGAGGTAAGGGGAACATGCTTGGGGAGGGGCAATTCCAAGAATTACACCCCCACATCCCCTTATTTTGTATTTTTAACAATATTTCCCACCTTAATTTTTTATTTTTTATTTATTTTTATATGTATTCTTAAAGATTTTGATTTTTTTTTTAAATTTATATTTATATTTACATTTTAATGTTTTTTTTATTTTCATTTCTCTATTTTGCTCTTTTTTTTTTAATATAAATAATTCACACACTCATGTGGTTATTTATTTATTTAAATATTATGCATTTTAAATTTAAAACATGTGTGTAACAATTTTTTTTTGGCATTTGTTTTATTTATTTAATTTATTTTTATGATTTTGTTTGCAACATTGGTTTTTGGGCAAAGGTTTAAAAAATGTTGCAATTTTAAGCCCAAAACACACAAAAAAGATGCTACTTGTAACACTATGTTTTGATTTAGAGGTTCCATACCAATGGTCAAGGCCATGGTTTCACACAAGTTGTAATGTTAACCTCGAAAAAATGGGGTGCTACTATTAGCAACATTTTTTGATTCGGGGGGGGGGTGATTTTAAGGTTTTTGTTTGGAACGATACTGATTGTCAAGGTCACAATTTCAAATAAGTTGTAATTAATTTTAACTCAAAAAAAATAGGTGATTCTCGGAGCACCACTTTTTGATTTGGGGGTTGATTTTAAGGTTTTTCTTTGCAACATTACAAGGATTTAAGGGGTGATTATGGGAATTGTTGTTCCAGAGTCTGTACTTAAGGCTTAGAAAGCATAGTGTCTAGGCATCCGAAAGTGAGTGAAGGATAAAAAAGGGAAAAAACATCAACCTTCGGGAAAGGAAGCTAAGGTTGATTTCCAGGTTTTCGTTGTCTCGCTTCCAACTGTTCCTGGATGTTTATATCCCGTTCAATGGCAGCCCATGAATGTTCAACTTCTACCCGGGTGGTGGTTGTTTTGAGTATAGTATCAAAAAGGTTTAAAGCGATATGTGTTTGGTCTGATAAACCGGGTTAGATGTTAGTCTGTCTTAATACAGGAACAGTCATAGAGGAACAACAAAAATAAAGGAGAATTCAAAGTTTTAGATGCTGTCTCAATTTGATCGTATAAAAGAGAGCTAATTTATCCGATATTAAAACAAAATGCAAACCAAAGGCCTTTTCCCGTAACTGAGTTATCTGTTAAATAAAATGTGTGTGAGATGTGAGAAAAACACTAAGTTGTCTATAATACGAGGCTCCTATCAATGGAGAATCTCGCCCTGTAAACAGAAGAAGAAAAAAGATGAGAAGAAATCTGTCGAATGTATAAAATATGAAAATCTAAAGAATTCACAGGTCTTGTACCTGCTAATAGCGGATACAGAGGAAAAGTTGTAAACAGTATAGACAGTTTAAAATTAATCACCATAGTAGAGGTTTTACTAAATTGCAGTGAAACATTCATCAAACATATATATACGAAATGAAAATGAACATGAAATCACAGAAGAAACAAACTCATAACACAGTCTTGACGGAATCAGGAGTCTTCGGATTGCTTGTATTAATATTCCAAAAAGATGGTCTCTATTACAATCAACCTAAATAGGTCCAGCCCTTGTTCTTTCTTCAATGTGTATATTTATACAAATTTCTATATGTTGGAATCTCAATCGTTCCAAAGATTTTTGGTTACAGCAAAAAGAAGATTAAACGTTTCAGTTTCTTGTCCCTACCCTTATTTGATATCGGAAATCTGTCCTTTCGCATGCTCGGTGCAAGTGACGCACTTCTCCACCAGCTGGGATATCAACCTAGAAGGTTCTACTTGATTATTAGCCTCAAAAGTATAACAATCTTTCACCAATTGTGGCAACTTTTCTTCCACCTGTTGGTCTTTGGCGCTAATGGAACATAATTGTACACTCGGTTTAATTAGCCGTTTATCTATTTGGACTATGTCCGTCTGGGTTATTTGCGATATTTCAGCCAACTCTTTTTCTTCATTCTCATTGATATTTAGCAGATGCTTGGCTATGTTGATTCGACCCAGTGTCTCAATGCTGCTTTCACTATCGAGACCCAACAAAATCCCATCTATGAAGCCGAAAGTCTCTTCACAGGATCTTCTTGCCTCTTTCGCTTGTTGTCTACCTTCAGATATGTTACACTCCCATTCTTTCAGCAAGACATTACCTCGGGTCTGTTCTGGGATGGGAAACTTGAAACTACTTCCCGTTTCCTTTTTTTTGTGGCTATGACAGCCTCTTGGAAAACAACCCGAGCCACCCCAGCTTATTTTTCTTTGAGAGAGAGGTTCTCTAGTACTTGATCAATGAGTAGGTAGTTGTTTTGAATAATCTCCACCTTAGCAAGTAAACCTTGCTGAGCTGCTGACACTCTTCTTCGGATTTCTATAGCTTAGGATTGAAATGTCCCGATATCGATTACTTGGCTTTTGACGAAGTCCAATTTGTCCTGTAGCTACCCTATCAGTTCCCCTTGCTGGCCTATCTGTAGTTTACTGGTCTGAGCCATCATCTATGTTTATTCGATATCGGCTTTGAGCCGCTCGATTTCCTTTTGATCAGTTACTCTAGCTTGCTCTATACCTGTATTCGCCTGATCTTTGGCAGCTACCTTTGTCATGGCTAGTTTAGCTTCTAATGTTTTGATCAAGCGATTTTTTCACTTCAAATGATCCTTTAAGGACCCGACTGAATATTGGTTTGTTGTAGTGAAAGCTCCCAATGTCCCTGTTATTTGTGTTGCAAACTCCTCTTTTTTCATAGCTCTCCCATCAACGAATATTTTAAATTTCTTAGTTGTTGTGCCTGCTTCTTGATAGAGTTCTTGTTTCACAACAGCCTTTCTCTTCTTTTCAAAGAAGAATTCATTCGGAGGAAGCTATTCCATAGTTATGGGCATTAATTCCTCACTGAAAATCCAACCTACATCCGAGATTCCCTTCATGGACTGCAAGGGGGTAACAGAAGCGATGGGATTGCCAATCTACTTAGACGATTTCCCCGGAGTAACAACCCAGGTTGGCTTCTTTGGAGGATTGGCAGTCTCAACTTCTCATTTCGAGCCACCAGTTTTCTCTTTCTTTTCCTGATGTTCTTTTTGGTCGGGTGCTGAATCTTTGGAGCCCTCGGCTTTCATTTGCTGCACCTCTGTGGTCATCGGGTTCTTACCCTGTAGCACTGGGGGAAGGAAGCTCCGCCTATGTTCTTGGAATTTGAAAAAACCAGCACTCTCTTCAGGCGATAGGGCTTGTTCTCGACTCAAAAATTTGGCATAAGACCTTGCGCCTCGAAAAATATCATCATGAGGCGAATTCTCATGTTCAAATATTTTAAGGCCACAACTAACCATGTGATTACTTGACCCTATGTGGGTCGTGTTTCTTGAATTCAATATGGACCAATTTAATATCTTCTAAGGCTGCTGCCTCGGCCTTTGCATGCTCGAAATCTAATAAAGAATAGGTGTTCAAATGAATGGGGAAAGGTGGCCATACCTTCTTCGAAAATATTTTAAGCTCTTTGCTTATGACACCAATCATGGTTTGCCTAGCGATTTTGCGGCAAGCCAGCCTGTCGGGTATAAACAATGGTAGAGCATATGGAGGAACAGAGGCGCCGAAACCCTAATGTACGAAAATTTTGGCTTTGTGTACCAGTCAGCCACGTTGTTCAAATTTTTCGTTATGCTATCCGAGATCCTGAGCGGTGGATTACCGAAGATGGTGACATGCATCGGTACCATTACCCAATTGAAGATTTCATATATGAAGTCTGTTGCCTTATTCTCCCAAAGCTTTGAATGGTAGACATGGATGGGGTCAGCATCGGATGGAGTCCAGCTCTAACTCATCAAGGGAAAAGGCGTCATGAAACAAATGACATCCATGATGTATGCAAACATGAAGAAAGAGACAGTCTTCCCATTCGCCTTTTGCGTCTGATATTCTTTAATCCGACTGGATAGACTATCTGACAACAGTCTTTCCCAATCGAAAGAAAATCCTTCAGCGACTGTGTGAATCAGGGGCACCCACAAGACGAAAAAATGTGTGGTGTCTTCCCTCCCATACAATTTGCAGGTCATCATTGCTATGTATTTGAACTGTGGTTCCAAGGAAGAAATGGAATAAACTTCGTTACTATCTTCCCTGAACTTCGCGGGGTGTGAGACCCAATCCTTAATCAAATCAGATAAGATTTTGTTGTATTGCTCACATTCCTTCTGTTTAAAACCCTCTAGAAACTCATAATTGTATGTGAAGTTCGGTGCGGATGACAATTTGTACATCACCTGCAAGTGTTCTGGTCTAAAGGTCCCAATAGTGACCTTCTGCTCGTTGATGATGGTTCTGGTTGGGATATCTACACGATCTAGCACCCATCGAATCATATCATAGTAAGGAAGAAGACGTGGCCTGGATGCTACTTTATGCATCTCTACTTGGACGACGATCTTGTATTTGGTGACCAAGTTGTCATTTTCATTGTCGCTGGAATTGTCTGAATAGTTCACCAATTTGGACTGCAGAAACTCTGAGACGTATGACCAGGTCTTAACAGAATCAACACTTCGAGGTGAATTATCAGAAACATTATCTGAGCCTTGCTCATAACTCTCAACAATTGCCTTGGATGCTTTTCGTGGGGCCATGGCAGAGGATTATGACTTAGCTCTTCTGGAGTAAAAATGTGTATACATATAGAAATCAGCCTAACGAAAAAAAATTCTTTTGTGCAAGATAGAATGAAATTATGAAAACAGTGAGAAAAAGAACTCTATATTTCGAGTATTTAAAACCCCAACATCCTTACGAACAGAACGGTCAAATCATTTTTTTGGGGGAAAGATTTTAGTAGTAAAAGTAATATCTTTATCTATCATTTCACCTTATTTCAAAATAAATGCTATAAATTTTTTACGACTCGGGACATAAAACGACGCAAAAACATTTAAATTTGTCCGAAGACTGTGCGTGTTTAAAAATCGCATTAATGTGCTGATTATTTTGGCTTAACTCTTTTAATTAAGCTTTATTTAACCTTTAATTACCCCTTTTCGACGTTCGCCGTATCGGGAGTTTTCACTCCTATATTTCGACCTCTTAAAACCCGAGATCACGATGATGCGATCTAGTTAAGCGTAAATATGATCCGGATTAAGATCTTAATTAATCGGTTTTGAAAGTATTTCGCAACTTCGCACATCGGGGATACATAGGTAAGGTTTTTTAGGGGAGTGAATGTCAAAATTGTGAAATCCCGACGATGCTTAACTATGGTTTAAAGTAACTCACCCCTGGCATTAACCCTGGTAACTTTTGAAAGTATATTGCAACTTTGCACATCGCGGATACAGAGGTAAGGTTTTTTGGGAGAGCGAATGCCGAAATTTTGAAATCCCGACGATGCTTAACTATGGTTTAAAGGATCTTACTCTAGGCATTGATCTTGGGTAAAATTTTAAGGTCGTTTCGTGACTTCGCAGATTGGGGCTTGTAAATCATGTGATTTGTAATTCCCGAAGCGCGATATCCTGAGGTATATAAAGTGAAAACTCGTTTAGTCGATTAAAAAAGTATTGCCTTAAGAGTATAATGATCATCGTTGCTTTGCGGGATGAGACTTCTGAGATTTTTGGTGAATATAAAAGATAGGTAAAGACCAACTTTCAATTTTCAAGAATTAAAAATTAAAATTTGAAGAGACTGAAAAAGGCGGCTCCAACAGGAACATCACTTTTCGATTCAGGGATGTTTTTTGGAAATTTTGACCAAAAATATGGGTATTTTGAGCTAGAGTTCTCATTTTGAGGTCACGGATCTCATAAAGTCAATAACTGCATTATGCATGTTTTTCCTTTTATATTGATATAGGTACTTACTAGAATATCGAGACCTTGAAGGTGTTTTAAGGCAGTGAAAGAAAATGCATAAGAATTATGTTCAAGATAACCAACAACCATGCATGAATGAAAAGAAGAGGATGACATTTTGCATGCAGTTAAAGAATGGAAACTTGATATCATTGTTGGTAAGAAGGGCACATTAAGGATGATGTTATTCCAATGGGAAGGGGAATGTAATACCCCAATTTTGACCCCTAGATTTATGTAAATAATAATGTTGGAATATAATATATAATTGTCGTAATTGGATACAAAGAACACGTGAATGAGAAGTGTTGTGATTCCACCAGAGCGAAAGAGGGGTCTATGGGAGAGTAAATCCTCTATTTCCAAGTTTTTGTATTATATTGATTCTCCTTTATCCATGTGACTTTAATGGATCCAACCATCTCCATTGATTGATTTAAGCAATCATTAAAATGGATACATGGGACTCCTATATGGAAGTTTTTGTTGATTTCCAATATAAGAGTCACATATTTCCTTTTGTTAGGAGAAATGTTAGCTCTGGATTCCTTGACTCTTCCATCCATGTCAAGGTGTGGGTATTAATGAAATAACATGCGTGGGTGTGGGTGTGTGTGTGTGTGTGTGAAGTTTGAACCACAAACTACAAACTAGACTTAAAAAAACCCAAAAAATGTTAACCTAGTAAAAGGAGGAATGAATGAGAGAATAAGCACTAAGTTTATACCTTGGGTGAGTGTACAAGGATGTAAGAGAGCATATATTTTTTGGTAAGTTAGGAACCCTAATACCTTAATAAATTGCTTCTCAAGGATACTCTTGCATAATTTATATAAAATAGAGAGTGATGAAGGCTCTTTCTATGCATTTCAAAAGAGAACTATAGGAGAGGGTGCTCTAAGGAATTGTGGAGTAATGAAGGAGAAATCATTCTAGGGGATATGTGTGGGAAGGAGAGCACGATGAATTGGTTCGATAATTGGTAGAGTTGCTTGGAGCACTTTGTGGGGAGCTACTAGTCGAGAATTGAGTGAAATCAAGTTGGGTTTGCAAAGAAAGAATCATGTGAAATGGATTCCTTCACTCTAGTGGCATCACACACCAACATGAGGGTGGTGTATATGTTCATGGATACCTTCACTCTAGTGGCATAATAGACCAACATGAGGGTGGTTTCTATGTTCATGGATACCTTGAGTTGGGTGGAACATTATGTTAGGGAATAGGGTGGAACACGACATGAAATAGAGGACATAGTTCTGCAGATAATCGAAGAGGAATAAAAAATTTCGAAGA
>ML803812.1:163044-189275 GCA_009831015.1 Picea engelmannii | reverse complement strand
TTTTTTTCTTCTGGGTGTGCCAAATTTAAGGATTCCCTCAACTATGTTAGGATCTATATTTATTACCTCCTTTGAAATAATGCGCCCAAGAAAATTCCCCTCTTCCATGCCAAAATTAGATTTCTTGGGGTTCAATGAAATGCCAAACTTCCTACATTTTTTAAAATCCCTCCTTAGATGTTAAAGATATTCTTCATTAGAAGTTGAATATACAGTGATATCATCTAAGTAAATAAAAATAAATTTGTCTTTCTCATCATAAAAGGTTATATACATAGCTCTTTGGAAAGTTGCTCCTACATTCATAAGTCCAAAATGCATTTTTGCATACATGAAGGTACCCCATGGTGTTGTAAAGGTTGTCTTTTCCTGATCATCGGGGTGTACCATGATTTGATTGTACCCAGAGAAACCATCTAGCATTGAAATTTTTTGAAAACCAACCACTTTATGTAGAAAGTGATCCATCTTAGGCATTGATAATTGTCCTTGAGAGATACCATGTTCATATTTATGAAGTCTACACATAATGTGATCTCTCCACTCTTCTTTCTGACAGGTACCGGATTTTCCACCCACTTAGAAAACCTCAAAGACACTATGATCTTGGCTTCAAACAACTTCTTTATCTCTTTCTCAATCAAGGGAAACAACAAAGGATTGATTCTTCTTAATTTATGTTTGAAAGGTTTATGGTCCTCTTTGATTGGAATCACATGTTGAATCACCTTTGTGTCATAAACTTTCAGATCTGCATAACTCCAGGAAAAAACATCAGGAAATTATTTCATTAAATTGACATATCTTTGTTTAACCTCTGGGATAAGTGTCTTAGACAACTTTAAGACATTGGGATCTTCCTAAGTCCCAATGTTGCAATCTTCAACACCTCCATCATTTACAGTAATTTTAGGACTCCTGGCCACATCGTTATTGTCAAAGAGTTTCTCTAATGGGACCAAGCCTTTGGTAATGATGTTATTTTTTAGTTGCATTATATCCTTACCAGCAATCTGATTCTTGAAATAATCATCATTTGTGAACACAGTTGCATATTCTTCTTCACCACAATATTCCTCATCAATATTCAAATTTTTAAATTCACCTTCCATCTTCAGGAAACTTTCTATTTGTTTATCATCTTCGAAAAATTGCCAATACTTAATGTTATTAGGCATTGTTGGAACCTGCTTGACCTCAATCTCATATCTCTTGTTAGGAAAAAAATGTATTTTGAAAAATGAGGCAGAGGTAGCCAGGGCATCAACAATCTGATTCTGTCCCCTTAGAATAACTGAAAGATTATACTCTGGAAATTATTCAAGAATACCAAGCACTATATTCCTATAGGCTCTTAATATGGGATTATTTTCTTTATATATACCCTTTATCTGATTTATAATCAGCTTAGAATCTCCATGTACAACTATCCTCTTAGCACCCATTTGTTTCAAAGTATTCAATCCCAACACTAATGCCTCATATTCAACCATGTTGTTTGTGCAATCAAAAGAAATTTTATAAGAACATAGTTTTGTACTTCCTTTGGGGAGGTTAAACCACACACCAACCCCCACTCCTTCTTTGTTGATAGCTCCATCAAAGCTCATATTCCACATCTGATTTTTTGCATCATTTTGTTTCTCTAAAATTTACTCATTTTGCTGATTAGATTGGTCTTTGGCATCCATATCAATATCTGACACTTTCTCTTCAAAATTTGAATCATTAAAGAAAATGGAAGAACCAATCTCAATATCCACAGAGTAAATGGGATGGTTGTTTGGATGGGATTTCTTACTAACCATGTATTTGAGCAATAATTCCCTGTACAACCTCCTATCTTGACCAAAAACAGGGATAGTGGCATATGACATATCCATTTGCAAAGTCCATTTCAACTTTGCAGCCCATGACCTAGATAACAACAAGCCAAACTTAGGAGGGATATCAACAACCACTACATCCATGACCATATTTTTTGCTGGAATTTGAGACAAAGATACCACCAGATATTTTATTAGGCCCAGGAACTTCACCTTTCATGAATCAAAAGAGAAAAGATCTTTGTAAGGCCTTGTAATGTCCAGGCCCAATTGGTCCATGATCACCTTGGGCATCAGATTATGGGATGGTCCTAAATCCAACACAACATTGTGCAGAGTCATGTCATGAATCTCCAGACTGACATAGAAAGGGGGTACCTCATCAACATCACTACTCTCCTCTACATGTGGGCCAAACAAGATGGAAGGATGATCATCTTGTATATTCAAAGTATCAGAAGTTTCTTCCATCTTGAGCATCTTAATAATATGATTTCTATAGTCATTATTCTTTATCAGTTCATTGAATTGAACATAAATTTTAATTTTGGACATCTCACTTTCAAAGTTAAAGGAAGAAGAGGTTTTCTCTACCACTTTGATTACTATCTCCTTTCTTGTTTCGGGTACTTTCTTTGGAAGTTCGTATTTCTTCTTTCCCTTCTCCACAACATGTTTTGCAACAAAGTCCTTCTTAGGTTGGCTTGAAGAAGGTGTGTTATTTTGAGATTCTTTGGTAAGATTTACCTTTGGAGGATTTGCAGGCACCTTTTTGTTTCGAAGATTATATTGTTTCTAGAACTGCATGATGGCATTGTGCAGTCCTTTTTGGTAATCTTCCTTTTCCATTGACAAGATTCCATCATTCTCTTGCATAAATATTTCATTTGCATCCATGAATTGGTCATGTTCTTCTTTAGTAAAAAACACCCATGTTTCATCACCATCACAACAGTGCATGTTGTCTTCAAAAGTTCCATCAAAAATTTCATTTACATAATTATTTTGAAAGGGAGGTCTTATTTGTTAATCACCCTAGTTCCTTTGATCTCTTTTCTGATTTGTGGAACTGATGGTATCCTTTGGTTTTTGAGTGGAACATCATCCTGTTCTCTGATGTTGGGATTGTTATCTAAATACATTCTCTCCATGAGTTTCTCCATGGTCTTCATAATCAGTTCAAACCTCTCTTTTGATGACTGTGAGGTTGAATGTTGTGCCTTATCTTGAACCTTGTTTATGTCTCTATCAGAATTATATTTGATCTTTCCTGAAGCCATTAGATTTACTTCAAATTCTATTGCATCGATCATCATATCATCTAGTTAGGTGGATATTATTTCCCTTAACAACAAAGAAAAATCACTTTCAAAGGAATCAATATATCTAAGTTGAGCAGCCTTGGGAGGAGGTTTTAATTCAGTAGGGATTGAGTTGTAAACTTTGATAAATCTAGCTGAAAACTCTTGGACTATTTCATCAGGTGACCTTCTCATGTTGTTGTATTGGGTTAATAACTGAAGGGGGTTTTTCTTGTCACCCCACCTTGCAATAAAACTTGTTTCAAAGGATTCAAACTTTTGGATACTTGCCGCTAGGAGAGATTTGAACCATTTCCTGACTTCTCCTGCAAGACTTTGTGCAAACAACCTAATTTTTTCATCTTCAAAATCTACTTCTTCTAGTTCTACAAAATCATTGAACCAGTCTAAGTGTTTTTGGGATGACACATTGCCTTCAACATCATACAACTTAATCCTCTGATTATATTCCCAGGGAAAATATGTAACTGAGCAGGTAGAACAAGAGGGGGAAACCTAGCTGCTATGGCTATAGTAATAACTTTAAGTGGTTGTTGGTTAGAAATCAAAATAGGTTTAGTAGAGGCAACTACAATTAAATCTTGGAACCTCTTCTCATCAAAGATGATCTCGTTCAAACAAGACTTAGATTTAGTTCTAAACAAAGTTTGCTCAAATTTAGAATCAAAATTAAGGTCTTCAATGCTTATCACTCCATCTTTGGGCAAGGATATATATCTATCTAGATACACAACTAGGCTTATCGGATTTTCTTTTCTTTTGTGTACAATTTTCTCAGGGTCAAACACAAGGATTACTGCTTCTGGGTCTTAGTTTCTCCTGGTATGAATTCTCTTGGGAGCCATGATTTCTATCTCAAACTACTTTATGGTACTGATCTTTTGATAATGGAGTTGCCAGGGTAGATTTAGTTTTAGCCAATAAGGTGTTTGATTCACTGTCACCCTCAGGAATCAAATCTAAATGTTTAAGTCCTTCTTTTCCCAGAGAAGATTTCACTTTTGATTCCCTGACAATGACGCCAGAATGTTAGCACTCTGTAAATTTGTTTGACTGATCAAAAAAATGATAGAGGTAACCTATACACCAACTTTAGAGTTGGGTACTAGCCTACTCAGCTCGGAGAGGGTTCTCTCCTGTCACTTGGTCTTTAATAATGATTTTTCTTTAACAATTTAGTGGCTAGGTTTTGTTGTTTTGGGGGGTTTTTATAATTTTTCTAGCAAGGAAGGGGAGGGACACTTAGGTCTATGGAGTCAAACTTCTGAAAACGAATGGAAGAATTGATTGGTTGATAGAAATCTCTAGATGAAAAAGGATAAATGAGGCGATAAATCTGAGTTATAATTTGTAAATTTGCAGAGTGTAGGAAGAAAATAAAACATATAACTATGTCAGAGAATTAAATAAATGAATTCTAAATTAGTTAAGAAGAACTTAACACAGTTTAAATTGCTTCAGCCAAGAGCATCACAAGATGAATTATGGGCCTTTGACTATCCAATTTAAACAAAAGACAGTGAATATGGAATCAGAAATACATGAAACACATACAAAGAGAGGAGACAAAACTCAGATCACCCCCATTAGAATCTTTTCATGGAAACTTCAAGACTTCTGCATGTGTATTCAATTCAGCTTCAGAAAATTACATTCAAGTTCCAAAATGGCTACAATCGTTCCCTTGCACTTTTGTCAACAATAATACATTTGGATCTCTTGATATTTATACAAGTCGAGTTCCTTCAATTTGAAACCGATTACAATGATAAAAAACAAAACGTTTCAGTTTCTATAACTTATTACAATAATTACAAAATGACATTCTCAGTTTGAAACCAATTACAATAATGAGCAAGAAAATGTTTGGTAATTCGTATTTTGACTCCTTTGACACTTCAATTTCTTTCTCTGCCACTTGTTCCGCTCTGGTCCTCTATGTGATTTTCCATATTATTTGACACCTAGACATCATTGAATGGACCCTTTAAAGTTGCACTTTGTCTTGCCCAACCGTACTATCTCCTTCCATTGCAAGTCAAAAGGGATGTCATAATCTATCATTTCTTTGATCAAGATCTCTAGGTCAATGCAGGAAGCATATGACATGACTGGTAGTCCAATTTTTATTGTTTTAAACTGATTCAGAATATCAAAATCTGTAATCAGATGTTCAACCAAGGTTGCTCCTTTTAGGTTTTCCTCTGGGGTTTCAAACTTGGATTGATCCATTCTGCACTGAGTGAGGCAAGCGTTGTATTCTTCCTAATCATATAATTTCCCTTTGCCATCCCAAAATAGAGGCCTTTAATAAAAAAATCCTCAAATAGATCCTTGAACTCTTGCACACTTTGCTCCATCTGTGTTGCCTTGGTTTGGATTGATTTCAGTGAGTTATGTTTAGCAATAACCCTCATGGCCCAGATGATCCATGTAGTTCTATATTTAACTCCAATGGTCTGAATTTTTGTAGTAGGAATGGATTTAAGTAGATTTATGGCATTTTGTGCCCACTCTGATGGCTTCTTTGCCAAAGTCTCATTCACAATAGTGCATCTGCTTATGGTTGTGGTGGCTATGTTGTATTTATCATTGATGAAGTTTAAATACACCCTGAAATTGGCAGCTTCAGTAGCTATAGAATCCCAGATGATATGCTTAGCTCCCTGCAACAGTCCTTTGCCTCTTAATCTTATTTTCAGCTTGTCTGTCTTTTATTGCAAGGCTTTATTCTCCTTTTGAAATTTATCCATTATTTCATCCTTTGCTTGCACTTCTTGTTTCAAATTTTCTATGCTCCCTTTTATCCCTTTGATTTCCCCTTCTTTCAGGGTAACTTATTTCATATCCTGGACAAGTCCTTCAGTGTTTGTCCCATCTTCTGTAGTGGGAGGTACAACTACAACCCTGTTCAACAATTTTGTTTTCTCTTATTGCCATTTTATCTTTTCTTACTCTAGATGCAACACCTTAGCTTTGTAGTCCAATGCCTCTTGTCGAAATGCTTCTTTTTCCTGTTCTAGAGAAACCAATTTTGTTGTTTGCGGATGCTCTGTGGAAGACATTTTCAACTTATTCTTCAAGTTTTGAATTAATTTTTCCTTTTCATCCAATGAGTATTTCACCCCTTGAGGGCCTTCAAATTCTAGCCTCTTGAATTGAGTCTGCCAAGCTCTGTTGGATGCCTTTTCTTGCCTCAACTTCCCTTCCAACTTCATTGCATAGGATGACATCTTTGAATTCTTCAAGCTTAGACTCAGGTAATTAGAACACAACATATCACTGGTGTTCTTATGAAACTTGACCTTGTCTGGAGCACTGATGTTTTCATACCTTATTGTTATCTTAGATACCTTGTCTCCATCTGCAACTATAGTATTAAAGGTCATTTTCTCAACATCTCTTACTTTGAATAGAGAAGATTTGTGTTTAGAAATCTTTTCCACTTCAGAGACTAAATCCCTCATCTCACCTAGAGCCATTTTTCCTTTCTCAACATACTGTTTTTCCAATTCTTATTTATATTGATAAGATACCCCAGATGTTTTGTCAAATATGTGTTTTTTGCTGCTAAAGGTTCTTGAGCTGCCTTCACTTTGGAGTTTTCTTTCCTTCGCAACCTCCGTAGTGCTAGTGAAACTTTCCACCATATTTAGATTTACTTTTTCTTTAGGCTCATCCTCCTCTAAATCCACTATCTGTGGAGACTGTGAAATATTCATCTTCTTATGAGCAGTCTGTTGATAACTAGCTCACATGGCCTCTGAACTACTTCTCTTACTGACAGTTGTAAACACTCACCTTTGGGGTTTTGAATATCAATTTATAAGGATCTTGTTGTGTTTGAAATTGTTGCAGGGTTGCCTCCACTTGATTTGTTTGAGTTGGTTGTAGGATTACTTCCATGTCAGCACAAACTTCTAGGTTTTCCAATTTATCAAAACCCTCAACATGTTCATGTTCATAAGGGGACTGTTTTTTCATCAACCTTCTCTTGGATATGATTTGGTGTGGATCATATATCCTTCCCTATAGTTGTGCAAAACCAAACTCTTTGAGATTTTCTTGAATATGAGATAAAAAAAAGATATGCCTTTGAAAATGAAAGGGCCAATGATAAAGGGAACTTGAGGTTGGAGGCTTTGCACAGCTTTAGGAAATGCTTTTTCTCAGATATAATTCTTTACCTAATGAATTCGAGGGAAAAGACTTTGGGGGTCATAAAAATAGACAATAGATAGGGGGCTTAATGAAAACCATAAACCCAGATTATTGTTGAATGCATGAACAATATCCAGTCCCCCACTTTGTTTTCTTGATTTGGTTGTAGATAGTTCCTCATGTCATCCAAAAATCTAGGTAGGTTGGTGTTGAAAATCAAATTGTAAAATCTGGACATAACTTTGTTGATGAATATGAGAAATGCAATCCTCTTACATTCAGTTGATATGAATGTTTCTTCGGGAAGTTCTCTCTTATGGGTTTCTAGAAAAATATTTAGCAAGTAGGTGTAATATCTGAAATTCCTTATAGAGAAAAAATTCACTAGTTATTTATGGATATTATCATCTATGAATTGATCGAAACTGATACAGACTAATAGACCAGACTTTGAATCAAAATATGTCAACAGGAAACCCAACATGACCTCGACCACATGTTTTTCATTATCTCGACCTAAAATTTGACTCAACAGGAAACATACCCATTTTACTTCAATAACCATGACACTCACATTCATTGGCAAAGACAGACTCTCTAAAAATTGTTCTAGTTTGACAATTGTCTGTAAAAACAAATCTTGGACCTCTGACGGACACTCTTTGTATACCCTAATTAGTTTTTCTTCATTGAAGGGTTCAGACATTGTGTGGAAAGACTCTTTTATACCTAGGGAATCTCGAATTGACATACTCTTTACCCTACACATGACCTCAGATCCTTGTTTATTCATGACAACCATCATTTCATGTGAATACTGATCTGTGCACCAACCTATGAATTCGGGAAAATTTTCAAGGAGTGCTTCAAGGAATGGTATATGCCTTCCTACATTATTGGAAAAATTTCTTCTGGACACAAAGATGGGAGAAATGGTGATTTTGGTGTCGAAAATTTCTGAATCTCGGTCAATTAGGGCTTCTTCATTCAACACAAGGTCTTTCTCTGTTACAAAAGTGATGATAGGGTCCATGTCGATGAACAAAAATACCTGGAAATGAGTGGAAATGTCCTATAATGGTTTACTGTTGAGCAACAATTGAACGAAGGAGGTCACACCAACTTTCAAACGGTCCAGTGTTCGAAAAATAATAAAATAACCAAATAAATACCCTTTTATACTTTTCCCATTTCAGGGGCATGAGGGAGTGGTTTGGGGAAACCCACTTTTCACTCTAAAATGCACCTGGTGGCGCCACGTGGTCCCAATCGAAAACCATGGTTTAGATTTCGTCCCGCTTTCTGAAATTATCCTCCGCGCAGCTTCTGCCCCAGAAATGATCCTCAGGTGTCGATCTGGGGAGATGTGATATGCGACGTATCGAGTCACATCACCTTAGCACCCTTGCCAGTTTATCCTTTTCCTTCCAGATTTATCCCTTTCCCCTAATTTTTCAAGCCTCCAAATCAATCTGGTGTCTCGCTAAGTCCAAAAATCCCGATTTCACACAAAATTTTAATGGTGATAACAAGATGAATGATGGAAAAGATTGTTTATTGACAATATGAACAACAAAGTTTGCACACAAAACTTTTAATGACCATATGTGTTCTAGGTAGCAGTTCTATTTAGCTATTGATGCTCCTCAAATTTTATTCCAAGCCTCCTACAAGTCATCGTGTTGATCTTGCAGCGTCTGTATTGAAAGAAAATGGAATCGATGACAAAAGATAATGAGGATTACTCCATCATGCATAGGCGTAAGAATCGATACGAGGAATGGTCTATACATTGTAAAGATGGCAGGTTTCCACTGAAAAGTTACTGGCATTTAATTTTGTTACAACAAGCACATAGGGAATTCCTAGAAGATCAAAGATGGTACTAATAAAAAAAGGGGTAAAAAATAATTTAAGATAACTTGACAGCTCTAGATTAAGGTACAATGAGCACATTTAATGATCTAATCTTGATGTAGTTGATTTACTACTAAAGCTTGTATTGATGCTTTGCCTGAAAGGACATTACTTCAATATTTTGTCATCAAAACCTTGGTCGCATTGCTAAGAACTTCAACGAGATCAGATCTACCCCTATAGTCTGATTTCTAAAAACAAAATCAAAACCAGAGGAAGGTAATTATGAAAAGCGACAGCAATAACAAAAGAAAGGCGGAAACCAAAGAAATCAAGAAACTCATTCCCGAATTGATCAACATAATGACTATACTTTGTTATCTGGTGCAACTAATATGTATTCCCTCGAGCAAGGTACATGCGTAAAAGATTAACGATTTCTAATGGAGCATAGAAGAATCCATTAAATCATAATTTGACCACCACAAAACATTTCTTCCAGGGTTTGATAATTGTTTCCAAGAGTGCATACACATTCTAAGATTTACTCATACCCTGTGACTGTCATGTGAGATATTTTCCAATTATATCAATAGTTATGCGTGAAAACTAGGAATCCCATTCAACAACTAAGGAACCTTTACATTCTAATCATTTATTTATTGGAAATTCTAAAATAATTATGAACTATATATGTATATAAATGGTTTAAAAAAAAATACAAGAATTTATCCATCAATTACAATTTTCTTAATATGTTACACTCATCAAAAATAAAATGGAATTATTTATATACAAATAACAAAATCGTTACTTCAACAACCAACAATCAATGCATACTTCCATAAATTTTTAGTATACAAAATTACATTCTATTACACGAAATTTAACTAAACAATGAAATATCATGACAAAAAGATTGTTGATGTATGAAGACAATCCTCAACCTAGAATCTTGCACAATGTCCTTTATTTTCTCCTTCTACTCCAATGACTTCATCGGTACCTCCCAGACAATGCTAGGGGTTTTCTTCTTCCCCATAGCCCCTTGAGCCAAAAAGGGGTCACACACAAAATTTTAGATCAATATCTAGCTCAAGATTTCCCTCGCAAGGAGAGGCTTCCACCTCCTATGAAAAACTTGCATCGCAACTCATACAAGAAAACTAGTCAAAGGAAATTTTGACAACATTTTATTCATCCAACAATAGGGTGCTTTCCTCCTTATTGTTCCTTCTTTTTATAAAATAAATTGTCTTGACACTTGTCAATTCATGCACAATTAAATAATTTTTAATAATTAAATTTGAGATTATTCACCTCCAGCACAAGTCACACTTCCCCCCCAAGATGCACATGTTTATTTCTTTTTAATTAAATAAATCTTGAACTTTTCCTCACCTCCACAATTAGTTTCTAGATTTTCTCCTAGTTGTCCCTTAGTTCCCCAATTTATTTTTTATTGTGTCTCCTAACTAATTTATGATTGGAGTTTGATTAGTGTTGAGTTTTATGGTAAGATGATGCATTTTTATTTTATTACTATTTAGCATGAGCTACATCCATAACTAATGATTACAACAACAATACAAGCTACAACTGCAGTAAACCAAGATCACAATAAGAATAACCATGCACAAAAAAAAAAGAAATATCCTAGGAAACCCTTCTATACAAGGGAAGAAAACCCAACAATCCTTTGCTATATTCTCAAGAGAATATCCCCCATCCATCACCAAACCTAGCACACAAAAGGGTGTTGCAGTTCTCATAATTTCATAAATCAACTTATGAAATCATGAGATGACACAATGATAAGTGTGTAATCCTCAATGGGGATTCACCTTTATTTATACAAAACTTTTCACATCAAATGATGTGTCTATTGACACAATATAAGGGCCGACTTGTACAACTTAACAATATAGTAAATATAATTAATAATTGCAATATTAATTATCTTTACATGGTGGGTCCGACCTGTACCATTTACAACATAATTAGGGTTACAATTAAATATTAGTCTTAGACAATATAGCAAGGGATACACACATCCACTAGTGCTTAGCCACTAGGGACACATCCACCTGTGCTCAGCCACGTGGACATCATACTCAACAGAATCATCTGGAGTACCACATCATCTCAACTCTCACATAGAGGAAAACAATACACCCATCACATGGGCACACCCAACCATTGGGGGCCGACTCAACTCTCTAAAGGATAACAAATCCCCAAAAACTTTGGGGGATGACTCAACTTTGACATAGAGGAGAACAATGCCCCATCACGTGGGTATGCCCAACATTGGGCTCCCTCTCAGGTCGAATCAACTCAATCTTAGAGGAGAATGTATCCTAGAGGATTCCTCATGATGCTGCAATCATCAACACTCCCTCTCATCTAGGGAGGCATTCTCCACTAGGCCAAGTCTCTCATGGAAGTACTCTAACTTCGTCTTGGCAAGTAGTTTGGTGAATATATATGAAATCTGTTCATGTGGTGGAAGGTATTGCACGTGTACTGATTTCCTCTACACCATGTCTCTGATATAATGATAATCTATATCAATGTGTTTCTATTTATCATGAAACAAATGATTTTCAGAGAGCTTCAAACAACTTTGGTTATCATAGTGAATAATGGTAGAATCCATCTCATGATCAAATAAGTCTGCAAGCAGCTTGCAAAGCCACACTACTTCGTGGACTGCCACACTTAATGCTATATACTCTACTTATGTGGTACTCAAAGCCACATAGATCTATTTCTTGCTGCACCAGGAAACCATGGCAGGACCCAAGGAAAAAAAACAATTGGATGTGATATTTCGGTCCACTCCGCTCCCTTCCCAATTTGCATCGGCATATCCCTGCAATCTCATGTCTACACTGGAGGCATATCAGAGTCCATATCCAATTGTTCCTCATATATATCTCAATACATGCTTCGTTGCTATCCAGTGAGTCTGTCTCGGTCATGTATCACGAATCCATCAGGTTGCTCGATGTAAACTTCTTCCTCAATCTCATCATTGAGAAAGGTTTTCATTACATCCATTTGATGTAGTTTCCAACCCATAGATGCAACTAGTGTAATGATAGTACGGATGGAAGTGTATCGGGATAAAGGAGAAAATTTCTCCTTATAATCAATTCCCTTCACCTATGAGAGTCCTCTGGCTACAAATCTTTTTTTTTATTTCTCGACACTTCCATCAGTTGCATGATTGATCTTACAGATCCACTTGGAAGTCACTATAGACTTCCCTTCTGGTATCAGAACGATATCCCACACATCATTCTTCATGATGGATTGATACTCTTATGTCATGGTATCTTTCCATACCTGCTGACTTGCTTCTTCTCCATGATAGGAAGGCTTAGTATCAATGATGTGGCTCATAGCTGAAATGTAGCTTGAAAATCTCTTTGGTTTATTTATCTCTCAGAATGTGTATGAAGGAGTTTCATGTCCCTTTTCCTCCTGCAGAGTTTTTCGAGCCTAGGCAGGCCTTTTATGATATACTACAATGTCTCTAGGGACATCAACTGGAGAAATTGGATCAATGGTTGTCTCCCTCTAAACTTATGAAGGGGGAGAAGGTATTGTCTCCTCCTTCTTCTCATATAGTTTGACTCCCTCTAAGTCAAGTGACTCCCTTTGAATTCTGAGGGATAGACATCTTCTTATTCCAGTGTTGTTATCTTGGAGACATCCCATGTCTTCTCAAGTCCTCTAATGATTCTACAGAACTTTGTTGGCCTCATGTACTAGGATAATAACCAATATGACCTCCTGTAGGGATAACAATAAAAATGGCCTCTTGTACTAGGATAATAACCAGCCAACACAAATGGGCTCCCATACTAGGTATAGTATCCCTTCAACAATGAAATAAGAAATCTGGCCTCCCATAGGGATGACAACCAAAAAACAATTTGGACTCCTACACGAAGGATAATGGTCCAAGTCTTGAGGTATGAACAATAACTATAGTACAAAGATACTCTTATAGAAATCAAATGATCCTTTTCTTTGACAAGTTTTCTGGTAGATACTTGAGTTCTTGGAACTTGTGGAGTGCTTCAACCTAGGTCTTCATGAAGTAGATCCTCATAATGTTTTGGAAGAAGTATTTCTTTCGAAGTCCATATTCAATTTCATCAAGATAGGATACAAATGTTCCTTTCAATTCTTTAATCTTCCTTTCTTAACCAAGTACCATACCTCACACAACCTTTAACACAATTTTGTCATAGCAACAGTCCATGGCTACTCCATAGAAGAGTCGGGCCTAACTTCACCCTCTTTACCTCACTGTTGGCACACATGATTAGCCCCCAAAAAAACTGGTGTTACTATGTTGACTATAACAGCCTCAGAAGTTGTCCAAAGTCTTCTCCAGAAGTCTTTTGTTACAACCCACTAATTTTTTACTCTATTCCTTCAGAACATCCCTCAGAATCTGCCTTGACATTTTTCCAGAAGTGTCCCAAAAGGTTGTTGTAACAACTCTTCAAGGGATGTCCAAATCTTCCCCTAAAATCTTGTTTTTGCAGCCCCTAAGGGTCTGTTGTTTAGACTGGGTGGTATATCCCTAATAGCAGCCCTTAACTCTGTTGCTAGGGTGGTTGTAACAATCCCCAACACTACTTAGAAAACTACTACCTATATTCTCCTTGGGATTGCAAAACTAGAGGTTGCATATCTCAAGTTCCAATATTTGATACTTTGACCATTTTTTTGAACTCAACATACTTTGACCCAATGCATGCTCTATATTTAATGCACGATGTACACAAAATGAATGATTTTGCACACACACAGATTTGATGGATCAACCCCACCCCCATGTTGGATGTACAATGCACCTTGCTTTTATGGGTGCAACATTATGGTGAAATGAGTTTCATACCCAACAAGCTTCTTTCTTTCAATGTATATTGGTTATTTGCAAGTCTCACCTGCAAAATGAAAGTACAGAAACAAATGAGATTCAAAGATGCAAGATCAAATCCAAGTGAAACAGACCTTGGATTTTCCCACAAAGAAAATGGATTTTAGTTTGATGTTTGGTCTCCTTCTGGTTGTGGCAGCCCTATAGGGGTTTCATCTTTATTTTAAGTCTATGGTTTTAGGGATTCTTCTAGGCTGCGACAACCTTCTCTCAGTTTTTTGAGCCCTTAAACTTGTTGTTGCTACCATTTTTCATCCTTCAAACTGCAGCTAGATACCTGTAGCTGCTATGGAAATGCTCCACAAGCATGCGACCTTATCTTACCAAAAATATGAGTCCTCTTCCTCAACTGCCAAGCATGGTTCCTTGCTGCGATTGCCACAAATTTTCATGTAGCCTAGGGTAGGCTTGCTCCTCAATCCTGCAGATAACCTATTCTAGTAGTCGACCCTTATCTTAGGCTTCGGCCTCCTCTTCCACACTCCTTGGTTGTTGTTCAAGGGGTGAGACATGCCTTCATCCTTACTTGGAATATTCCATCATGGTACCTCTTATTCCTCCATTTCTCCACTTCAAAAATTTAATGAAGGTTTCAACCTCTTTCCTTCCCATGGCCTTCCTTCACTTGATGTGAAAAATTCTTCTTCAGGTCTGCTCTGATACCATGTTGACTTTTATGATAAGATGATGTTTTTTTAGTTTATTACTATTTAGCATGAGCTACAACCATAACCAATGATTGTAGCAACAATACAAGCTACAATTGTAGTAAACCAATATCACAAGAAGAATAACCATGCACAAGAACACAAGAAATATCCTAGGAAACCCTTATACACAAGGGAAGAAAACCCAACAATACTTTTCTATATTCTCAAGAGAAGATCCGCCATCCACCACCAAACCTAGCACACAAAAGGGTGTTGCAGTTCTCATAATTTCAGAACTCAACTTCTAAAATCATGAGATGACACAATGATAAGTGTGTTATCCTCAATGGGGATTCACCTTTATTTATTCAAAACTTATCACATCAAATGATGTGTCTATTGGCACAATAGGGCTAACCTGTACAACCTAAAAATATAATAAATATAATTAATAATTACAATATTAATTATATTTACATGGTGGGGTTGACCTATACCCTTTAGAACATAATTAGGGTTACACGCAAATATTACTCTTAGACAATATATCAAGGGATCCACGGGTCCACTAGTGCTCAGCCACTAGGGACACGTCCACATGTGCTCAGCCACGGGGACGTCATACTCAATGGAATCATCTGGAGTACCACATCTTCTCAACTCTCACATGGAGGAGAATGATACACCCATCACATGGGCACACTCAACCATTGGGGTACGACTCAACTCTCCAAAGGAGAACGATGCCCCAACCACTTGGGGGATGACTCAACTCTCACACAGAGGATAATCATGCCCCATCACATGGGTATGCCCAACACTGGGCTCCCTCTCAGGTCGACTCAACTCAGTCTCAGAGGAGAACACATCCTGGAGGATGTCTCACGACGCTGCAATCATCAACAAGTATTCTTCTCTTAGTTAGGATTTAGAGTCTAGTTTCACTTAGGATTCTAACTCTATGTTCGCAACCCATTCTCTCATGAAATAATTTCTTTTGATTAAAATATTTTTTTTATTAATTTCATGCACACATTGTGCACATGTCTTAAATTTAAACTTCCTCTTTCTAGATTTTACTTAGTCTAATGTCCCTTAGATCTATTTCTATAGAATTTATTTATGCATAATAATTAGACTTATATTTTATTACGTTTCCGGTTTATAAGTTTGTATAAATTTATATTTTCTTTTCTATCAGTTCTAAGTATTTGGTTTATTCTCTAAGGTCTTCTAATTTTTTATTAACTCATTAATTTATTCCTGTGACATGCCCTTCAAGATTCACCTATGTGCTCCATGGGTGCCAGTCGTTGTTTGAATTAGTTTGGAAGTTTTCATATGCTTGGATTCAATACTCCACTTGTCGACCTTGTGTGATACTAAGGGCTTACTGGGGAATAAGGAATCTGCCTTATAGCACGCCCCTCACAACATCGTGAACCTCTTGAGAACAAGGTAGTCATTAACCTTTAGTTCAGGTCATGGCGGGAGTGCTCTTAGGTTGTGTTAGGGATGATGCCACACCTCTCCCTAATCTATTTGATATCTATGTATGACCCCTTTACTCCATATGAGTCGGATTAGCAAGCATCACCATGTTTGCATCCACTAAAAAAGATACTATCAATAACTCTTATTCATGAAATCTATAACTTAAATCATCATAATACATCTATAATAAAAACAAGTACTCACAATCAAAGTCAATAGTCTACTCCCTGACTCAATCTGGAGTCCAAGAAATTTTTTCGATGTTATCAACATCCTCATCATGTCACGTTTCCTGCACAATCAGGAAACCTCATCATAATACCTGTCAATGTTATACATCAATATTAATAACATATAAAAATTTCAATACTCAAACATAGCATAAACTCATAAACCAAATTAGATAATCATAATTTACCATGTTTAGCTGGATCACTTGCACGCAATGTCCTCAAAGAATAATTAGTGTTATGAAAATGTGTTCAGTGAAATTTGGATGTTACAACAGGTTGAGAAAGGTTTTTAGTACAATTTGTGACAGAGTGTTGGTACAGGTTGACAATGATAGAGTGATAGTGGCAGTGGTTGATTCAGTGACAAAGACAGGTTTTCTACATTTGGAATTTATATTTCAGGGTGGTTGGATGGGGCAAGGAAAGTGGGTTGTAGTCTCCTTCCGGTTGGTTCTGTAGAATCAGGGAGTTGGAGCTTCCTTTAGGTTGGATCATGAGAACTAGGTTGTCGTAGCCACCTTTTGGTTGTAGCCAGAGAACCAAAGGGGTTGTAGCCGGAGAACCGAGGGGGTTGTAGCCTCCTTCTGGTTGGAGCCACAGAATTAGGGAGTTGGAAATTCTTTCAGGTTGAGGCCTGAGAAAATACGACGTTGGAGCCTCCTTCCAGTTGGAGTTGGAGAATCAGAAGTTGGTTCTTCCTTGAATGTAATTCTTTGACATATAAGAGAATCATTCTATGGTTTTCTCCCACATTGGGTTTCCATGTAAATATTGGTGTATTGTGTATTGTGTATTGTGTGGATGTGTTTATTATTGTTTATTATTCACTAATGGATGTTAATGTTTATGATACATTAATATATTGATGACGCACTAATGAAAATGGTTGAATAAGTTAAAGGAATATAAAGCGTGGTTAAAAGTGGTATAAATTGCTCATTATTTATTCACCTCATGTCTCAGTAATCCAACAATTGGTATCTGAGAAGTTCCTTCAAGAAAATACTTTAACCACTGGAAGGAATATCATGGAGAGAAACAATATGTATAGAAATGGAATACCATAGTTTGATGGTCAGAATGGTCTGAAGTATGAGATGTGGAGAAAAAGAATGAAAACATTTTTACATGAACATGGGTATGATGTTTAGCACTCAATTGTTACAAGATACAATACTACAAAGAAACCAAAAATTGCAGCCAAGAAGGAATTGAAAAGGAACAAAAAAATAACATTGGATTTTATCTTGGAAGGATTACTTGATTCAGTAAAGGACAAAGTGGGACAATGTTCATCAGCTAAATAACTTTGGGATAAGCTACATAATATCTATTTTTCTCCCATCATAGAGTCAGAGAATGCCAAAGAAGATGCAGGTACAGAACAAGAAGAAATATGTTCATCATGTCAGACAGACTCAGAAGAAGAAGAGAGTGAAGTGGATATTGAGGCATAATTTAACTATGCTTTCACTCAATTAAGAAAAGAAAAGAAGGAAAACCACCTCCTCAAGGAAGAATTTATTAAGTTAAAGAAAATTCCTCAAATTGTGGAAGAAGTACATCATATTATTACAAGTCTACATGATCAGTTGAAAGAAGCCAAAGAAATTTAAGAAATGTTCAAGTCAGAAGCAGTGTTTGGAAGCCAAAATAACATCACAGAAGGAAGAAACTGAAAAGAAAGAAGATATTGACAGATTATCTCAAGGAAATAACTGAGGATTTAAATCAGCTTGAAGCAAAATTTAGTCAAAAAGAAAAAAAAACTTGAAGCAGAGATAATCGCCTTGAAGAAGCAAAGAAAACTGAAGAAGTCATGAAGTCTTGGATGATAAAGAAAGAAGAAGAGGTTGAGAAGCTTGAAGAAGAAGTTGTCACACTAACATTCAAAGTCATCAAGCACAGTAAGAACATTGAAGAGATAGAAACATCCACATAAATAGTAGAGAATGAAGAGAAGCATTTCAGGTTTCCAGAAAAGAAGAATGAAGAAAAGAGAAAGAGTTATGCAGAAGTACTCAAAGGAAGGAATCATGGTCAACCATAATCTAAGAAAATTGATATTGTTCCAGATATGCAAAGTTTGGTTTACAGATTGAGAATACCAGTGGACACATTTGACATTTGATGATCAATTGTAGCAATGAAGACTTCATGATAGTATTGTGACATATGGGTCAACATTGTGGACAATTAAGTAGCATAGTCTTGGACAGTATGGACAGATATGGATTCATAGATTGGTTTAGAGAGTGGTTCAGAGATTGATTTAGAGATTGGTTCAGAGAAAGTTGGATAATTATGATAAAGGAATATTTGAATGCTTAATCTTGAATTATTTTTATATATGTCAGTTGATTACATGAGGAAGCACCAATGGAAAATAACTCCAAAAGGAATAAGGTACAGGAAGACCTACATTGATCTACACAAAAACATGCATAGAATTCATCAGAGAGATAGAGATCCAAGAAGGAAGATCAATAGCATACAGATAGGGAGACACACCCATAGAGGGAGTTATTCGTTTAACTAGGATTGGTTAGAGAAGGTATAATGTCATATCAACATGGGGAGTTAATCCTTTGACAAAGGGAGAGAGAGAGTAATCAGAGACATGAATACAAGGGGAGTAACCCAAAGGATAGTGCAGACAAGGGGAGTAGCCCCAATAAGATTTCAGTATGGGGGATCAGCCCCAAAGGGAGATACCCTTTCCATTGATGTCAAAGGGGGAGATATAGAAACATTGATGAGGAGTGATGATCACAGGGAGGATGAGTTTGAGTATTTTCATGAATAAGTGTTTCCATCAATGTTGGTGTTGCCATCAATGCCAAAGGGGGAGATTATTGGACAATTGGTTTAGATTGTTTTTATGAGGAAAAAATCTCTATGGCATGGGGTAAACCACAATAGAAGGAATGACATGCAAAAATCAACTCTAATCCCAAATATTCTATATAAATTAAATGCTAACAAGACAAGGCCAAGAACCTACCTCGTTGGATGTTTGATGAAGACCATTGTTGAGCATGCAACTCAAATATTTATACCTGCAACTTGTCCTCAACAACCAAGATATAAAAGCAAATGGTGACAATATATAGTGTTAGAATATAGATTAGCATAATCCATTAACATACATGACAAATATGCCCATTGAATAATAATTCAAATATTTGCAAGATATCAATTGGACGAGAAAAGAGTATTTCTATTAAAATTATCAAGAGAAGTATATAGGTGACAAACTTCTATACCGACACATATCAGAACCAAGAAACTAAGGCCCTCCATCTATGCCACCACCACTTCAATCCTCCACCAAAGGAAATCTCATATAAAGGAGACAATGAGATTATCCATCAAAAATAAGGAAGAGCTTGGGGGTTGAACAAAGAGTTCAAACTTTCAAGGATGAAGGGGTGTAGACTCAATATGAAGTGAAATTTCTCCAGAGTGTCTTTGCTCTCAAAATTGAATTCTCTCTTCCAAGGCTTGGATATAACTCAATTTATAGTCTTCAAATGGAATTGAAGGGTCAATTTGGAGCATTTCTGGTATATGGAAGGTCAAGGATCATGGATCTCGTGACATGGAATGGAAGCCCGACATAATTTTTAATTTTGAGTACCAAACCTGATGTACACAAGTTCTAGTGGAGAAACCTGTGTATACACTTGTTGTCTAACTGATAGGGCGTGTATATGTGGAAAAATGTGTTCTTTTGGATCTGGAAGGTACAAAAGAGGACTTCAAGTCTTCATAGGGAAATGGAAAGGTCATCCAAGCAAGTTGCATGGGGTGAGACAAAAAATTTTGTAACAATTGATGGACAGTTGGTTTGGATAGTTTGTTGTCATTGATATCAACCCTTGGAGTATGATATTGTAGATTGATTTCAAACCTTAGAGATTGATGTCAACCCTTAAGTATGTTTGGCAACACATTCTGGTAACACCAGAGGTGTGGTTAAGGAACCCGAGTTTTTTTGAGGAATTAAGACATGAAGATCAATGAATATGCAGGTAAGACTATCATGGATGGATAGTAAATGTCATTTAATTTCCAGTGATATTCGATATGTCACATAACTCCTCACAGTTAGGGAGTTATGGCTTTGTTAAGTTGGAGAACCCTTTTGAGTTATCTAGAAGCCCTTAGAAGGTCAAAGAAGTCAATTATTCTAGAAGCTCCTAGAAGAAGTTTACTAATCAAATTGGTTGTAACTAGGATTTAATCATGGGTAAAGTTGTTGCAATGATAAATTAATTAAATAATAAAGTGGTTACAACAAGAAGCTAGTTGAGGGTAAATAAGTTATGATTTGACTAATTAAATAAAGTGGGTTATCCCTAAAAGATGGAAAAGGGGTAAAACATTTACAAGGAAACTTCTAGAGGAAGGCACTTGGAAAAGTATAAATATGAGAGCAATGGACTCTTATTAGCACCTATTGAACTTAGTTGAATATTTATTTTTTGAAAGGTTATTTGTAGGCATAATTGACAAATCTAAGGTTGCGTGAAGCTAAGAAAGCGAAGAAAGTTTGACGACAAAGTTTTGGAGCTGCAAAGGGAAAGGGTTTATGAAAAACCCTAATTATTGAGGTCCTCGCAAGTCAATATATAGGTGTCTAGTGAGGCATCATCGTGAGTCAACTGGTGTGAAACAAGTGAGGCACTGGTAAATTTGGGGAAAAGGATAGTAACATGCTACAAAAGTTGAGCAAGGTAATGATATCAGTGGTCTGATTTTCTAGGTCAGTCACAGAGCTACAAGTAGAATTGTATGTGTTTTTTGAAAGGTTTATGATTATGATATATGGTTTATCTTTGGAGTATATGCGTGAGGCATACCTTGGATGCATGTTACAAACCCTAGTGTGTGGATTGAGTCATTTATGTTAGGGTATATTGTTGGTTATGCTATGTACTTTATCAATGAGGTTATGAAAATTTGTTTATGAGGCATATCATGGGTGATGTGATACTAGTTAGAGGCATATTCTTGATCCATTGAGGTAGATTATTGGTACATGTTTAGAGACACTATTGGTTGTATAGTACTTGTTGTAGTGAATGTTTTTGAGGAAGATCTGTTGAAGTATATTGTTGGTGCATGTCTGAGTTTTATTGGTATATCTTATGGTACATTGTGAGAGGATTTTGTTAGTGGTCTTGGTATATGATTGGTACACACTTGAGGATATATAACAATGAGGTTGTGGCACATGGTTTGATATGAGGTTTTATGGTATTTTACCTATGGATATTGTGATGTATTGCTAGAGGAATCTTGTTGGTTATATTGGAATATATCTTTGGTATATGGTTCAGGTACATGTTGAGACTTGTAGTTGATCAGTTAGCACATACATGAGATGTATGGTATGGTGATGTTGGTACATGTACATCTTGATGAGTCATAGTTTGATATTTTTATACATGATTGATACATGCTTGGTACATTGTTAGAGCCACTTGCTAGTAGTATTATTGGCACATGGTTTATGGATGATGTGGCATATATGTATTGGTATACTTTTAGAAGCACATATTGATTGTGGTACATCTTGTTGATGTTTGTGAGTAGTATAGATTGATGCACATCTTGGTGATATTGCACATATGGTTGATAGTTGTCTCGGTGATTGATCTTGGTGAGTATATTTTATTTGGTTGATGAAATTGATGAGACAAGTTGTTGTGATAGGTTGTTTGGACACGTTTTTGTGATAGGTTATTTGTACAGGTTGTTGATATAGGTTGTTGGTACAGGTTGTGACAGGTTGTTGGTACATATTATTGGTACGCGTTGTGACAGAGTGTTGGTACAGATTGACAGTGATAGAGTGAAAGTGGCAGTGGTTGAATCAGTGACAGTGATAGGTTATCTACATTTGGCATTTATATTTCAAGGTGGTTGGGAAGGGTAAGGAAAGGGGGTTGTAGCTTCCTTCCAGTTGGTTCCCAAGAATCAGGGAGTTGGAGCTTCCTTCAAGTTGGAGCCTAAGAATTAGGTGGTTGTAGCCACCTTCTAGTTGTAGTTAGAGAACCAAGGGGGGTTGTAGCCTCCTTTAGGTTGGAACCATAGAATTAGGGAGTTGGATCTTCCTTCAAGTTGGAGCCTAAGAAAATAGGGGGTTGGAGCCTCCTTCTAGTTCGAGCTAGAGAATTGGAATTTGGTGCTTCCTTTAATGTAATTCTTTGACATATAATAAAATCATTATGTGGTTTTCTCCCACATTGGGTTTCCACGTAAATATTTGTGTATTGTGTATTGTGTGGATGTTTTTATTATTGTTTAGTATGTATTGATGGATGTTAATTTTTATAATACATTAATATATTGATGATGATCTGATGAACATGGTTGAATAAGATAAAGGAATATAAACTATGGTTAAAAGTTGTATAAATTGCTCATTATTGATTCACCTCTCGTCTTAGTAATCCAACATAAATAAGAAGAAGAAGCTAAGGAATCACATATTTAAGAGTCCAAGAAAATAGAAACGAGAGCTAAGGTTGATGTGTATCGCCATCCACACCACATAGAGAAACAATAGCCATCCACGTAAGGGCATGAACATCAACAAACTTGTTATGGACCAACATCACCCCAGAAAGGAAACCAATCAAGAGGTACATGGAGGACTACCAACACTGCAGCATGATATCATAGTAGAGAACCAACCTCGTGGCACCAAAGGGGTGAAAATAATCATTATCAAGTTAGAAAGGTAGTAGTTGGACATCAGATTCATATTCCATTAGGATGGATGTATGCCTTTACTTGGTACCAATTGGCTACATTTCTTATCCAATCATATTGTATGGTTTCTTCCCAATGCCCATGTTTTGAGGATGAAACATGCGAAGGGGGATGGAATGTAGTATACCTAGGGAGGTAATATGGGGTACCTACTAAAAGGTTCATTCTCTAGAATGTTATTAGAAGGTAGATAATATTATAAAAGGAATTATAAGAAATGTAATGAGAATAGTTAAGAGTATTGTAAATGTATCAAGCATTGCTTAAAAAGTGTTATCCTTCCATAAGGATTAATATATGGTGTTACCCTACCTCAAGGGTTTTATCTATAGTTATTGTGTTGATTACTTGATGAATGATTTGGTTTGTTCTTGTTGATATTGAGGGTTTCTATTATATATTTTATATTTCATACATCAAGTACATAACATTTGGTAGCATAGCACTTTCTTGGGCCAAAAATAAAGGAGCAGTCTTTTCAAGAGAAAAAATGGGGCAACACACTTTAGATTGAATTTTGAAACTTTCTATGCATAATTTGAAGGAACAAGTTACATATTTCAATTCATCTTGCGAAAAAACCTTATTTCAAAAAACAAATCGTCTGAAATGAAGTCCTTGAAGTGAAGTTATCGACATTTTAAAATCAACAATTTTTAGGGTTTTTTTAGGGACGATCATGTGAATTTTCGATCATATATATTTTTCTAGAATTCTCAGATCTCAATGAAACTAGTGCCATTAGATTCATATTTCCTATGGAATTTCATAATTTTGGTCATAATATCAAATCA
Organism: Picea engelmannii; assembly: GCA_009831015.1. Taxonomy (NCBI): domain Eukaryota; kingdom Viridiplantae; phylum Streptophyta; class Pinopsida; order Pinales; family Pinaceae; genus Picea; species Picea engelmannii. The sequence goes on along the minus strand of ML803812.1, from coordinate 165,192 downwards.
GAGAAGTATAGTTGCAATAACATTAAAGAGATCCATTGAAAAGTAAGTGATTTTTTTGACAAACCCTAGTCCTATTTTTGGGTTATGGAAAGTAAGATGTATTTGACTAGAAGAGATGATGGCCCTAGTATTGAAAAATATGTACAAAATCAAAATTCATCATGGAAAGAGAAGTGAAATTTTTTTCTACACTATGGTTTCAAAGATGATGATCGCATATGGTGGAAATCATTTGACTATTTTAAGTGGATGAAAATTTCCGATGAAGCAATGGAAAATTTACATTTATATAGGTGGTATCATGTGGGGAAAAAAGAAAAAGATACCACCAAGGGTTTATTTTTATGTGTGTTGTAGGGGCTAGTCAAATCTGTCGACTAGACCCGATAGTTGACTAAGAGTTATCTAGTCGATTGTCGAAGTCGAAAGAATAAGTCAGTCAAGAGTTTTGTTAACCGACTGACCCAAGCAGTTAAGTAGTTACAATTGCATGGTAAATAAATATGTAGGTATAATAGACAAGTATGTATAAGATAAGAAGGTATCCATTGTCTTGTATTGAATCATTTATCTAATAAAGGTTTTTCTTTGGGCTTCCACTACTTTGTGTATGTCTTTGTCTATATGTATGTATATGTGATTCTATGCTTTCTTATGTACTGAACTACTAGTAACACTCCCCTACTTTTCCATAGATTACAACATTGATTCTATTTCTGGTAGTTTTAAACCTGGGCATGCAGATGTTCACATAGAAGATAACTCTACAAGATATACATGAATGGTGGAAGCGAAAAATTGAGAATTACAATAAGAATTACGCAAGAAGAAACAACCTAATGCTAGCAGAAGTGTGATCATGATTTTTCTCGGAGACCCACAAAATATTTCTAGAAGTTATCCCATAAGCTTTGTTCGAGTACATCAACAAATTTGGTAATGTGTAAATTGATTCTCGATGAAAACTTAACCCTCGAGCTTACAAATGGTGGTTGAATGAATCTACATGAGTGGGTTGAAATAATTATCAAAGATTACATAACAGAGAAAGCTATTGAGGATCGAACATCCCTTGATACAATAAAATAAAAATTCTACATGGAGCTACATGATGGATTTTTGTGCACCACTCCCAGACTGCTTCATAATTTTTTTTCAACAAAGGCGTAGGCGACATTGTTGAATTATGACCTTGATTTGGTACACCACCACAAAATATTCACTGGAAGAGAGAGACAAAAAGTGGGTTGAATTCCTAGAAGCAATGTTCAAAGATACAAAACAAGCGTGAGACTACTTCTTGAGAAAATAAAAATGGTCATCTTCACTGACTTTGAGTAATTCGACGTGGTGTTCAGGGGTCGGATAATTCCTAAGATGCCATAAGAAAAGAGCATACCAACATTTGATTGATTGAAGAATAAATGTCTTTGATAGGAAATAAAATTTACAAACAAACATCTAACATCCAAAAATTGGAGCGAGACAAGGGACAAAAGAAAATAGAGGAGATTTGCAAATTGTTGAACAGTCGGAAGTCGAATAGAAAAATAGTCGGAGGAGGTCAGCCTGATAGAGAATGTGATAAGTATGAGTCTAAAAGAAATCGACCAGACATGGAAATAACAACAGCCTCAATAGGGGTGGCAACTATGAGGGGAGTCATCTATGACTCCGATGGACAAAAGGTAGTAGATTTTTCCTGGGGTTTGGGAAAAAACACCAATAATAGAGTAGAAACTCTAGCAGTGTTCATGGGTTTAAAAATTGTACATTCACGAAGTATCCAAACCTTCGTGGTGATAGGGGACTCTGAAATAGTTATAAGGGATCTCCCTGGTGTTTCAACCATTGTTGCTCACTCTTCCAGTGGCCTCCACTCATGAATTAATTCTTTTAAACAACTCTTCCACATAGTCCACTATTTCTACATTCTTCACTCTCAAAACACAGAAGTCGACCGCTTAGCTAAATCAAAAAAATCTTTAGAATAGGACCAACTCATTATTAATAAAATCCCCTTGCATGCCTGGCTCCCTTAACAATCATCAGTTTCATTGTCTCCCCTCCAAAACCCTAGATCTAGTCCTCTCAAACTATAACACAGTCCTATCCCCCCTTCTTCCCCCCTTCTTCCCCCCTCCCCCC
>ML803812.1:150099-163033 GCA_009831015.1 Picea engelmannii | reverse complement strand
CTCCTCCCTCGCAGGACCCCTCCTCTCCCCCTTGCTCATCGAGGGCCCCCTCCTTGGCACACGACTTCCTTCTTCAGACCACGTGCCCTTCTCCCTTCTCCCCATGCCATCCCCTCAGCCTCTTGTCCTTCCTATTAATCCCACAGAGCTTCACTTGTACCCTTTGTCACTCTACCATGTTTCCATGTCATCATCTCCATCGCTCTTCGTTGTGCCAACTCAATTCAACTCATGGGTGGCTCTCATACCTTGTTCCATCAAGTCTATGTCATTTCTACAATTATGGCTACTCCTGCTTGATTCTGGCACTAATACATTGAAACACAGGGCGTTCTGCTTGCAATTTGGTATGTTTTCTCATCCTGCTTATTTTGTTTTCTTTCATCAATTCTACAACATTTTTCTGACCAACCTAATCTTGAGCCTATCCATCAAAATGTGGAGAAGATCCAGAGCTCCTTACTTTTGCTCGACATGTGTCTCAGATGAACTCTGGGATCATTTTCTCTCACTACGTGTGGATGTCAAATGAGCGGAGGAGCGCACAGAATCTAGACACCGTGAATTTCAACAAGAAAAACAAGGATTGTGAGAGGAACTTGCGAATCTGCAGACCCAAATGCACAAGCAAGAACTATGACACAATCAGGAACTTGCAATTGCACTTAGATGAATTAATAGAAATACAAGGAAAATTGGAGTATTTGCTCAATAATTGGAAAATCCTCCAAACTATCCTCAGTAGCCAGAGATCTCTAATGGATCAGATGGGTCAAGGCTCGCTTCAACCTTCCATTCATATGTCAACAACAAACATCCCTGGGCTCCTCCTACGTCAGAACTAGTTCCAGTCTAGCCAAACCTATTTGAAGGAATTCACCATCCATAGGTGAATCCAGCAACACATCAAGCAGATCCACACGAGGATCCAGAGTTTTTTCAAAATTATTAGTCGGGTTTTCAATGAAATGAAATTTTTTGTTAATTTTGAACATGTTTGTAGCCATTTTCACTTGGAAAAATAGTAGTTCTTTTGGATTGTTTGTACCAAGTTCTTTAGAATTCCAAAGACAGTTAGTTTTTTAGGAGAGAAGAAAATATTTCATTACTTTACCATATGTGTTTTGTGGAAACTATTGCTCTTTTTTTAATATATAAAACCCCAACTGTTTTTGTTAAAAAAAACAACAGCCTCAACGATCTCCGACAAAAGTAATGAAGCACAGTTGATAGAGGCTAGCATGGGTTCCCATCAACTAGGAAGCCAAGCTGAAAGCATGGATTATGAAGAGTCGGGATTAGTGATATGCAGTCGTCTTGTTCAAGCAACCAACCCTCGAATTAGAGAATTCCTTCAACAGAGACTTCAGATCAACGAACAATCTGCAAGATTATGGTATAGAACCTATGGTCATGGAAATTTACGCGACACACTCATTGTCGAGCCAAAAATAAATGAAGTTGATAAAATTCTCAATCACATAAAGTATCTCATAGGCCCAACCCCCCTGCCAAATCTCATATTAAGAGAAAAAAAATATAATAGATTATAGTTGTGAACCGACACATCTAAAAGAATGACGTATCATTGAATATAAATACCAAAGTTTCTAGACTGAAGAAGTAAATCATAGAGAAAAAAAGCAGAAGTTACTTTTAACATATCGTCTGTCAAAAGACCGACTAAAGACAAGAGGGTAGAATAACAACCAACTAAGAATCCAACATCCCAGTCGAAAAGTGTGATAAGTTGAGGATCACAAAAATCTAGTGTTCTTAAAAAAGCATCCATGGGACTCAATAATATTCCCCTTTATGAAGGAGATGAAGATCCAAGAAGACATTAGTTTGTATGCAAAAAATTATAGGATGTAGCAAACATCTCATATTAATATAAGAATATGGCACAATTCGGTGCCTCTCTTCGACACCGTGCTCTTACATGGTTCATGAATTTCACATAAAATTAGAATCGATCAAAATCATAAATAAAGAGTAACTATTTTTATCATTTTTCAAGGTCCAAGATGTTACATACTTGGCTGCACAAAAGCTTAAATAAATAAAGCAATGACCTAGCAAGTCAGCCCACGAATATGAAAAAAGATTCAAATATCTACTTATCCAATTCCCATCAACAATCTATCAAACTCTACTAGTACAATGGTACGTAGACGAATTGATACAACAAATTAGAACTCCATTATGACTCTATGAGATAACCTTGTGTGAAGACACATTACAGACAACACAACATGTCGAGTTGGACGATGATGTCCCATCGACTTCCTCGTCAATAGAAAGGCTAGAAGAAAACATAGAACATCTACAACATACCATTAAAAACCTATCCTTAAGAAGAAGCAAGGTGTGGTGTACCACATGCTTTGAATATGGTCATACAAAAGATACGTGTAGTCTTAACAATTCAAGTACCAGGAGTAGTGGATGCACAAGGAGTGAAAGAAAAAACATATTGTAACATATGTGAAACTTTGACGGACCATATTGTACAAGATTGCCCACACAACTTGAAAAATACCAAGTGGTGCCATATTTGTGAAATGCACAGCCACAGAACATCTAAGTGTTGACTAAATGCACGAAATAGAAATGTAAACATAGTCTATTGCACCGAATAAATTGATCAAAATAACGAATACAAAAGAATAACTTCTTACTATGGTCGAGGTCAGGATCGAGGCAGTCACAGTCGAGCCATATTCCAAGGTCACGATTGAGGTCGAGGTCGACCTTACTATTACAATTGTTGGAAAGACGAACACATTAGCCCCGAATTCCCAATAAAATACCGAGTTGACTTGAAATTTTGTAACATTTGTGGCATTGATGATCATTCACTGGAATACTATCCAATAGTACTCAATAAGATCATGACCAAAAAGAATGTAAACCTCCTACACACAGTCTCCAAAGAATAAGTGTTAAATTAAAAGAACTTACATGTTTTTACTAGATCATGCACAGGACAGGATAATATCCCCTTACACAATCAACAATCAGGGAAGTCTAGTTAGTTTCCAAGTCCAAAAAAAGAAGAACAGATTATGAGGGAAGCACTTAAATTCTTCAAAAAATCTAATCAAGGCCAACCAAAATGAGGAAGAAAAAATGAAGACATTGTACAAGAAATTTTACAGCTCTTAAAAGAAAAGCATTCAGTTGGTTGATTGTTGTATATGCTTAATATACTAAGATATTATAAACAAAGACAAATACCATCTAAGGATGTCAAACAAATTTTCTATAAGAATAAATATTATGACACGCAGATCGACTTGGAAATTCTTGGGGTATTGATTAACTAGGAAGTCATCGACTTTGGATCACGAGTAAATATCCTACCTCGGGATACATGGATACAAATGGCTTGGCATTCATTAGTGTTGGACATGTAATCCCTCATGGATATGTTACATGTACCATAAACGTAAATATGAACAATCATAGATAGGAAGAGTCATATGTTGGGAATACCAACGGTTGTTTACTTGTGTATTGATTAAGCTTGTTGGTAATAGAATGATCATCATTGTGGAGCTATCATTTCTTCTCCCTGGACCAAAAGTAGTATCAAAGACTGGTTAACTCCATCTATAGATTCCTTGGCATTTTTCTACCATACAAAAAATGCCTCTGCTAGCCTTCTTGTCTCTCTACCCTTTACGCTCTATCAGTCTGCCTCTGTAAATTCTCCCTCTCGTCAGTGAATCTCTCAGGCTGCACAACAAACTGCACTCGTATTTTTTCACCATACCACACTCGCAAACCCTATAATCATCACTCTTGGTCAATTTTTTTGATTGAACCAGAAACCCTAAACCTATCTCATGTAGAAAACACTCACGTAGCTACACCGAGCGGAAAGATGGAGATTGGAGAAATTATCCTTTATTGAAGCCAGTGAGATTGATCATTCAACCAAAGGATTATGATTTGTTTTTCACCAAAGACAATGACCTTTATTGCTCCAGCAAATGAGATTTCCTTCACATTAACCAATGTGATTTCCTTATTTCCAAGGTTGTGACTTACATTCAATGAAGTGGTTGAAATGTATTCTTGGATTACTACTGACATCAAGACTACACAGATTCTCCAAGTTTCGTAGTCTGGTCTACGTTGAGGTTACATGAAATCACAACCCTAATTTCACTTGGTGCCAGTCTGTTGAGGGGTCTTAGATCCCTTTAACTCAACAATAGGAACCAAACCCATCATCAAGACCCAATTAGACTCTCCATCATTTGACAATGGAATGGTTCTCTAGAAATTTCGATCAGCCAATTAATCGATGGGCTTTACGTAGTGACTGACGGGATGTCTTCTTGTGAAACCTCCTCCTTCAATTTGAATGTTCTCTTTTTTGTATTTTCCTTTACTAGATTAATCTGATAAACGGATGTGTGTCAATATAAACCAATTGGTAAAAGGGGGACAACTTAACTACTCGAGAAGGTTGAGCTCAGGATAACCCTTGTGCTCAAGCATGTAGACAAATATTTTCACACCTATGACAAGCCTATTATTAATAAATTAACTTGCTAGTATTTCAATTATCGACTAAGATACAATTATCGAAAGAAAACATACATGCAATAAACGATGGCAAGAAAAATAGTTTCCTTAGCTCTAATCATCAATCACACATTAACACAATGATTTGATTTCCATCATTAGAGATACGAACTATAAAATATCGAATCAGATAACTTATCAATACATTCAGAAACTCTTATGCGTTACATCATCCATTCATGAGATAAAGTCATAAGTAATTCCTCCTGAGATCCAATCACACTTGCCTTTGATGAAAAACATAAGTTTATCTGTGGTCCTAAACATGACTTCTCAATTAAGGTAGTTCAGAAATAGTTCTTTACAATTCCAAAAATGAGGGTCTTTGCAAAAACCATCGAAAAATAACTATCAAAAGTGCAAGCTAAGTCAAACAAAATATCGCCACATGGCGCTTTCAATTCTCAGTCTTCTAAGAGTTATCAAATGGTTTCACTTGATTGGATGACTCTTCTCATACTCTGACCATTTGACGAAGAGTTCCTCGCATGTGTTGGCATATGAGAATGTGTGTTGGTACATTGGGGTCGAAAGGATCTCTTTTATCTCCACTGCCCGTGCTCGATACTTGACTAATTTAACACTTAATTGTTGTAACATTTTCTGAGCCTTGATCGGGTGATCCATGAACTATTGTGCTTGACCTGGCGCCATGTTCACCACCTTTTCTACCTCTGCGGTCCACGATGAGTCTTGTTTTGCATGTAGTTTGACTATGTCATGCAAGTTGACAAAGTCCTCAGGTGCGCTGAATTCTAGGAGACCAATGTCTTTCATCACCTAATTGATCTTGGTCCATCTCCTTTTGTAATTGGCCCATTTATCTTGAATTTCCCATTGAGTTTCTTGGGCCATATTCACCCAGTATTCGATCAACTTCCTTATACGGTTGATGTTGTTGTCCCTGAGTACCTGAATGTCATGCTCTTTGGCGTCTCAACCCTTTTGAACCGCGTTGATGTAATCAATTCTTTCCACCTCTTGGTGGGATTTCTCATACCATCTTTCCATTTCTTTGCATGTTTCCAGTGCCATAAGGGTGTCTTTTTGGAAATCGACTATCCCTGCATTGAAAAGGTGCCACTCACTTGTGAATTTACTGTAGGCATCCTAGAATTTGCTTCTAAAGAACATTGTGGCTTGCATGGAGTCCTGATAATATTTCACCAAATGGCACATATGCTCCAGCTCCTTTAGTGTAACAACCAACTCCTCTTCATCTTTCCTTTCTCTATCTAGGGTGGCATTTGTGACTGCCATCCTTGCACCGATAAGCTCAGACTTCTTGGCATGCTCTGTGCTAATCAATTTATCCTCTATGGTGATGAGGATGGAACTATCCAGAGTAAGCCTCCTCTTCTTAGTGGTTCTCTTCATGATGGATTTCCTCTTTCGGTCATAGGAGATGGCTTGTATATTAGAGACCTCGTCCACAGGTTCATGGATTTTTTTTCTCTCCCCAAGTAAGAGTGTTTCCCAGGCTCCCGACAGTGTGTATTTTTTCAAGATTGGGTTCTTGAACCTCTTTTGTATGTCCCAAAGGTTTGGCCTCTAGTTTTTCCTCATCGAGAGGTAAAGTACTTGCAAAAATTGATGAATCAGGGCAGGCTCGGTACTTGCTTGATAATCGGCTGATGATATGTCGATTTCTTGTTGTGGAATTTCTCTTTCTTGTTCGCTCGATCCTCGCTCATCCTTTGAGATGTCCATTGGGGTTCTCAGTGTATCGATTAGATCAGTGTCTAAGGCACTTTTGACCTCCCGAACACTCTGTGGAAGGCTTTGAATTGGAGAATCGGGAGCTAGTGAAGATACTTTCTTGGGTTCCTTCTCCTCTATAATTTGCACCGGAGTCACCAGGGAAACCTCTAAACTCTCCTCATAATCATAGATAGTTGTTAATTCATGTAAGGGGTTTGGTGCACTATTCCTACCTGGTGTCCTTGATACCTCAGGCTAAGTTGAAATTCCCCCGGGTGATCTGATCTGTGGTGGTGATCTTTCAGGATTTTCTGGCCCGATGATTCCTTCAAGTTGTATCGGCTCTAAGCCACTTGGCTCTCTTTGACTTTCGATTGGGTTGTATATAGGAACCCTTGTCATCTATGCTAGATCTGGGTCATTCTACAACTGATCAATGACTCTTTGTGCCTCTACCATCAAGAAAATTCCCCTTGTCTGTGCTTCTAGTGTTAAGAACAAACCCCCTCTTTGTGACTATATTGTCTCTGTTGCTCTAATTTCTTCCCTGGATATGAGGGCCTCTTGAGCCGAATGCTCTATTGTTTCCACTTGTTCATCCATGCTCATGGCCTTGACCCTGGTCATGTTTAGGTTGGCCATCCTCTGCAGCACCTCATCCCAATCCTGGGCATTCTCTGTGAATACTTCATCCTCAAACATATCGTGAAGAGATGGCCAACATGATGACACCTATGAAGCATGTTGAAGGACTAGGCCTTTTGGATAGTGCTTGTGGAATCGGCCTGTCGGGAACCTAAATTCAATTTGGCTCAACCCTTCTTGTTTGTATTGAGAAATATCCTTTACCAGATAGAACCCTACATGGAAACCGTAGGGTATGGAATCTCGTTTCTTGTCTTTTACCAGTGTGACATTGTAGCCCTACAGGATGGTCTGATAAAAACTTTCTCCCACAACGAGTCGGTCTGGGACATGAGCTGGTAGGATATGTGGTGCTCCAGTGGCCCCAAACACCCTAATGTAGGTTGCGCTCTTGTCCAAGTACCAATGGCCTACCTTGGCTATCATTTTCTTGGTTGTCATTGATAGCCTCGGGCATTCCTTCTTAAAAATAATAAAATAAATGTGGGCGATGAATTCATCATAGATGAGAGAATAAGATTTCTTGTACTTATTTTCCCACAACACATTGAAGTAAACATGGACCAGGAGCTCTACAACATGCCAGCTCAGATTCATTTCGGCGAAGATGTTCCTAGTGCACATGACATTGAGTAGGTATGAGGCCATGTAGAAATTTGGTGCCACTCCTTCCTTCGGCGTCTGAGATTACTGCACACAGATGCTTAATTGTTTGGAGATTATTTCTCCCCAATTGAAGCTACTCTTGGCAATTGCAACTGTGTATGCCAAAGGCATCCATGCTTCCAAAAACTTGGAGCAATCCTTTTCTCCATATATTCGGTAGATGAGAGCCATCAGATAGATGTATGGCTCCCTCAAGTTGATCGTCTCGTACCATCCATTTCTCCGATTTGTGAATTTATTGTATTCCCTCCACCATGAAGCCATCAACCATCTGGTGTCATGGAATTCATAGAAATTCACCATGAAGTCTGTGTTGATCCACTCCTCTAGGTCCCTGATCTTGTAGTATTTTTGGACCTCTATCGGGAGGAAAACCCCGACACACCCACCATTCTCATAATTGATCAAAAATTTCTTCCCATTTGTGTGGTCGATGAGCCATTTCAGAACCTCGATGCAGGGGAAAACGGGGGTTCTACTTGCCACCATGTGTAAATATGGTCGTTGGATGTTGGGGAACACCTGTTTGTCGAGCGCCCTTATGTCTGGGTCGTTGTGTGGGATATACTCTGGGTATTATTCTCTGTTAATTATGTTGAACAGATCCCCCCACTGTGGGAGATCTACCTTGGATCCGGTACTTGCCTTTGTATCGTCAAAGGCCATAGGATGGATGAAATCTTTATTTGTAGTTGTTTTGATGATAGGCTTCACCCTAAGGGTGTACTCTAATTGCCTCACAATCCCTGGAGAGGAACCTTCACCTATCTCTAGTTCTTTCAGCTTTGGTGCTCTCGGCAAGTGTCTGATGGTTGGCTTTCTTGGCGACATTCTTCCTGCAACTAGATTGTATTTTAGAGATTGTGTAAGAAACCAGGCGAACATATATACATTATAACCAATGAATTGACAGACTTGGATACATACATGTGAAGCTTGCTAAACCTGGTTTTTGATAATCAATAGGGTCAGTACAGTCTTTGAGTTGCTCATTTTTCTCCTTCGAATGCTCTAGAATTCTCTTATGTGCAAAATGAATCTGTTCACAATGGTTCAAGAGATTTAAACAAGGAAGATCTTACCTTGTCGCATCATCCATTCAATTCAGGTTATGAGTGAAGTTTCAACAAATCTGTCGACGAATCTTTAAAGGAGTTTGAACTTAAATTCATCGTGGTTTGACAGCAGAGGCATAGGTGGTAATGTAGTCTATAGGTGATTTTAAAATGTTGTTGTCTAATCGGCGCACGGGGTAGAAACTAATGCGAGATTGGGCATTAACTAGTTCTTTAAATGTCCAAAACTCGATCGTATCTAATGCCGCAAGCATCCCATCATTCTTCTCTTTCAGCTAGTGGATCGAGGGTTGGGATTGTGTGCGGACATTTTCGTTGATATCCTCTTGCCAAAGCTCTGATGCCAATCGATTTTACCGTACAGTGCTAATGTGGAAAAGATGACTCGGAGGTGTGACTAGGACCTAGGGAACCAAGAATGACTCGTGATAGAGCTAGACCATACGACCCTCTTACCCGGTAAAGACACGTGGCATTCGAGGCCAGTGACTTAATTTTCTCGTATTAATCGGAGTCGGGACATTCCTTAAGCTATTTCTTCTAAAACCAAATCCTAGCTTGTCGTTTCCAAAAAGTGTCAGGGATCGGCGATCGGCAATAAACCTACCCAGGTGCTCTCATATCAGCTCCCTCGAAAAATTCTCGATGCCGAAAATGCAGCAGATATCGAAGATCGGGGATAAACTTCATCGTGGTTGAAATGTTTGTTGTGATCCTTCTGGATTTCCCCCGATCTTGATAAAGTGCATCGGGCATCGGTTATTGACAATTTCTTTTCGTCCTTTGTTAACATATGTCTTCCTCAAATTTTACCGATGTTGAAGGGGATCGAATATCTCTCAAACCTTTATGAAAAAAAATTACGCAAACCAAAACTGTCTTCTTCTAATGCCAATGAAGATTGGCGCTAGGCAACTATTGTTTTCTGTGTGGTTCCTTTACTTACTTGAATTCTTTTCGACATTGAACCTGAGCACGTTAGGTGCAGTGTTTGGCTGTCGATTCTTAATTCAGGTGTTAAGGTATTTTTAGTCATGGGGTTTCATAAGTTCAAACAAACCTAAATAGGTGGTGAGAGGCATGAAAACAAACAAATATACAACATTTTCCAAAATGGAAACGAGTCAGACAGTCCAGAAAACAAGTGGTACCCAAAAAATGAAAAAATTTGACAAGGATTTTTTTAGGGTGTGTTGAGTGCTCAACATTCCTCATTTGAAAAGACTCTACACCTCAGCTGGAATCTACACCTTAGTTGGTTAGAGCACCCGAGTTGGTTAGAGAACACTCATTCTAAATTGATGTGTTCTACTTCTCCAAATTCATACAAAATTGTGGGTACCTTGTAATGGTAATGTAGACCTTTATATTTTTCACAAAGCAATATGCAAAGTTTCCAAGTGCGATTTGGGGAGGAGAAGAGTGTGATTCCATAATGCCATTCTTTTGAAATTGAATTTATTTTCATTTGAACCATTATTTTCTACCATCCATTATATTTTTCTTCCACGGTTGGCCACATAGATATTTTGTGGGATGTTTGAGCATCTGAAAAGGGCTTGTTTCTGTATGAGCGAAATAGGAACAATATAATTGTATTTTTATATTCAATTTGTGTTACTGATTGAAGAAGCAGTTCTGCCATACAATGCATTACCTCATCTCCATTTTCAATGTAGTGATAACTTGCAAGGAGAATTACAGAGACTGGTATAGGAAGATCAGGAGCACAATTGATCTTCAACGACCTATGGAAATGGATTTGCAAAGAAAACGACATCCCTCAGAGTAGAAAAACAACTGAAGAAGATGCATAATCATAATAAGAATTAGTGGAATCTAAAGAAAAAGAAAAATCTCAAGAAGAATCCTTAGTATTAAAGATGAAGAGTAGCAGACCTTGCAAAAAAGGAGTCATACCAACCACAAACAAAGAACATGAAATGTGGGAAGACAAAGACCAGAAGACTGAGATGAACAAAGTTTGTCATGCACAAATAATCCAAAATATGTAGAATATAGTAATCAAATCCATATGGACAAATATATATGTAATAAGAATGAATAGTAATATATAAGATGATTACAATTGAGAATGAGGGCTCGTTTATATACCCACGCAGGGGTTCCCTTAACCAATAGTCATGTCCTTTGAGACATGACCTTTCATTATTAATAATTATTATTTATTAATTATTATGTTATGAATATCTATGGTATATGTATATTTATATTCATAACATTGCCTTCCCCTTAAAAATGCTTTGTCCTCAAAGCATACTTTATGGAAGACTTATCTCTTGCACTAGCTTGTAATTATTTTCGCTTGATTCTTCATTATCGAGTTAGTAATCATTGAGGACTTGAGACGATAGGATTTTATAAGCACTGAGCAGAACTTTCGCATTGTAAAGGAGTTTTCCCATCCTAATTCGATCTTTTGCATGGGAAGTTTATATGGTTCTTGGAAAGAACTTGATGTATTTCGACTCCCATGATAACTTCTATTTTGAGCATCACTTGTAGTTGAACTAATATTCTTCGACATACTGGTCATTTGTTTCTATTGATACAAGGATTGGATAAAGTATTGATTTTTGTGATTAGGATGTTGATAAGGCATCCTTGCAACTTGATCCTTACTTCGTATACTTATAGCTTTTTGTTGATTAACTTTTGGAATTGAATTTTCTTCATGGTCATGGATTGTTTCTTCTTTGACATTTGAAGACCTCTTTATATCAATTGGATTCACATCATTTTGAGTTGTAAAGTTGATTGGTTCTATATTAACTCCTTTATCCAGAATTGAGACTTTTACATCTAACGACTTCTTTAGTTCCATAGGTTCAGTCATTGTCTCTTTATCGATTATTGATGTTTTGTGATCTAGCTCTTCTTGTAAAGACTTCTTATCATGCTTAAGCCTTTTGATTTGCGTTATTAATTCTTGATTATGTCGCTTTAATTGTAAAAGTTCTTCTTTATCTTCTGACTTGTCATCTTTATTTTTTTATTCTAGATTCTCTGGCTTTTCATCTTTCATCTTTTCAATTTGTTCAAGCAATTTTTTGTTAAGGTTCTTCAAATGAGAAACTTCTTCATCATTTCCTGATAATTTCTTCCTGAGATCTTGATTCTCTTGCTCCAACTCCTAGACACTTTATTTTGTATCCCTTGACTTCTTAGTTTGAGTAAGAAGTTTTTCACTATGATTTTTTAATCGTAATATTTCTTCATCTCGTTCTAGTAAGTCTTTGTCCATTTTTTGTCTTTCGATATTTAGTTCTTCATTTTGTGCAATGAGTTCCCGAATACGCTCTTTGAAGTAGCGAATATCTTTCTGTGTTAACCCATTAAAATATTTTTCCTTCTCAATTTCAAACTGTAATTTTTTATTGCTTGCTTTGTCCTAGTTCTCCTTCCAATATTCGTGATTGTATTTCTGAATTATCTTGATACCCTTCCATAATAAATGATTTTTAAATGTTTCTTCACTCCTTTTTAGAAAAATTCATTTTCCTTATACTTCTTTGATAGAATTATATATATATATATATATATATATATATATATATGATAATCCCTTCTATCTTAAGAGTCACTTTTCCACTAAAAAAGTTCAACCTTTATTTACTTATTTTATATATAATATTAATTAATTTTAGTGAGAAACCTTGGTACTTTCCTCTCTTTCTTTTTTTTCTTCTTGATAATCTTGACTTTAGTAATTTAACTTTAGTAATTTAGACTATAATAATAATCTACTTTGGATTTAGTACTTTAACTTTAGTAATTTAGACTATAATAATAATCTACTTTGGATTTAAGTTATTTGAAATGTGCTCCTTTTATAGAATGAAATAGGAATTATTTTGAATTTTCTTTTCCTTTAAATTTTATTTTCTTTTTTCTTTTTAATCTTAATGAAAAAGGTAAATTTTTTCTTTTTAAAAGAATTACCTTTCACCTCAATATTAAAAGACACTATTTAAATGTACAGACATAACTATATGGAGGGGCACCAAATTTTTTTATGTAAGTACGGACGGGTCAAAACAATGAATGAAAATGACAATTGTATGGATATATAGAGAGAAAGACCACATCGTACAATGAACAGTACAAATAATACAGGAGATAGATAGTACGGCGGACAGTGGTATCATTTTGACAGAACATACAGAAGGTAGGGCATCCGTACGATAGCACATGAGGATAGTGGCAACTGTTTAGAACAAGGATAA
>ML803812.1:135174-149083 GCA_009831015.1 Picea engelmannii | reverse complement strand
ATGTAGATGGCCAAGGGCCCAGTTATGGTCAAAGACCTTGGAGTCGGAGAAGCTCTAAAATGAAGGGGTTGGCTAAAAGCCAGCTCAAACAAGGTTTGAATAAAGTGCAGCCAAGGGCCGGATCAGAACTTGCTTTGATACCAAATGAGACGAACAAAGTTCGTCACGCACAAATAATCCAAAATATCTGGAATATAGTAATCAAATCCATATGGACAAATATATATGTAATAAGAATGAATAATAAGATATAAGATGATTACAATTGAGAATGAGGGCTCGTTTATATAACCATGCAGGGGTTCCCTTAACCAATAGTCATGTCCTTTGAGACATGACCTTTCATTATTAATAATTATTATTTATTAATTATTATGTTATGAATATCTATGGTATATGTATATTTGTGTTCATAACAAATACATATGCAGTAATTTTCACGACAATAAGTGAGGAGGTGAGCCATCGTATTTCTTATATTATTGATTCCTATGGCACCTTGAAAATATTGAATGATTTATATGACACACGTTATGAGCTTGAACTCATACAACTAATGTTGAAGCTCTTCAACCTAGAGTTGAAGAATGATGACCCTATGGCTTTGGCTTCAGAAATCACAACCATGATAGATGAAATTGAAGCCACTAGAGTGAATATTGATCTCCCTCTCATGAAATTCATTAAGGCATTATACCATACATATTCTCACTATCTTGAATCATTGCAATAAAGTAATTATATGAAATCCATGACATTTCAAAAATTGGTAAAGAAAGTTGCAGGTCGTGAGAAATCCTTTGGAAAGAAGCCAACTCCTTCAACTAGTGAAATTTTTTACCTTGCTTAGAAATACAAGAGTAAACCACATGATTCTTCCATAGGAGAAAGCAACATAAGATGATGAGTACGTGGAAGAAATAATTTTAGAGGCAGGGGGGGTAGACACAACAAGAATGATAGATCCAATCTCCATTGTACACGGTGCAAAAAGAATGGGTCACAAAAAGAAGAATACTACAGAGTACCATGGAATAAGATCAAAGAAGAAAGAAAGAATAAATAAGACAAAGGTAAACCCACAAAATTAGCAAAATCTAATCCACCTTAATCTTTCCATTACATTGTTGCTCACTACAATATAGGACTAACAAAACATTTGTTTAACATTGCATATGGTCCTTGGAAAGACACATGGCTTCTTGACACAAGAGAAACATCTCATATGACATTCTAAAAAGACTTTTTTGAAGACTTCAATGATAATGTAGATGGAATAGTGTATTTTACAGACAAGTCCAACCTCAAACCCTCTTGAATAGGTACCATCAGGCTTAAGTTTCTTGAACTCTCAGATTTTCTTGTGCACGATGTACTCTATCTTCCTGAGTTGAAATGAGCTTCTTGTCTCTTGTTCTCATCAGACAGCAAGGCCACTCTGTTCACATGATCGGTGGAAAATTTGAAGTGTGAAGGGATTCTGATAACATGCTCTTTATGACCAGAACGGAAGATGGAATATTGTTGAAGTTGAATGGGACATCTTCCCATACACATAATGTTGCATACCTCTCTGACCACGGTGAAGGTATAATGTCATTTAGTCTTTTGTGGCATGTTAGATTTGGTCATATCAATTATGACAATCTTCGTTTAATGAGAAAGAATGTTATTTATGGTCTTCCTACCATTGCTAGAAAACTAAAACAATGTGATGTGTGTATTCTTGGAAATCATAGCAAACAACCTTTCCATGTTTCTAGATCTAGAGCATGTAGAAGACTTGAACTAATTCATTCTTATTTGTGCAGCCCTATGCATGTTCTTTCTGTAAATGGAAATAAATATATAATTTCCTTTATTGATGATTACACCAGGATGTGTTGGGTGTATTTGTTGAAATATAAGTCACAAGCCTTTGAAACATTTAAAAACTTGCATGTATGGATTCAAAATGAAGCTCAGTATCGTATTAGCTCTCTTCACACTGATAATGGAAGAGAATATACATCTGATGAATTTGAAAGTTACCTTCGCCAACATGGGATCAAATACCAAACTACAATTCCATACAATCCTCAACAAAATGGTGTAGTTGAACGAATGAATAGGACACTCCTAACTATGGTTTTATCCATGATGTTTTTCAAGAATGTTAAATTGATTTTTTGGGATGATGTAATATTATGTGAAGTTTATGTCAAAAAAGGTGTCCATCTCATGCTATAAAGAGTGATACTTCATATGAAATGTGGCATGGCCACATTCCTTCGGTGAGGCATCTCAGGGTCTTTGGCTCCACCTGTTATGCCTCGATTCCTAAGGAGAAAAGAAGAAAGCTTGATGAAAGGATTCAGAAGTGCATTTTATTGGGGTATTCAAATACCACCAAGGGGTATCGTCTTTATGATGAGACAAACAAAAATTTCATCCTTTCCATAGACGTGATCTTTCTTGAATCCACCAAGGAAGAACAAACTATTCAGAGGCAGATTGATCATTTGGATAGATTTACTTGTAAATACATGTCATGAATTTGATGATGATATTCCACATCCTGAAGGGGGAAACCCTATCTTGGGTCAGTATTTGGAATCTCATGATGAATCATCATCTTCCCCTCATGAATAATTTCCTTACACCTCACCAAAACCTAAATTTCAGCTAGATGATGTGATCGAGAGGATTGAAAAGATGAGACTTGATGAGAAGTCAACACCATCTCAATCAACCAAGCCACCTAGATCATCTCAGAAAGGTCCACCAAAATGGATCACTAAAACACTTGAAAGTGTTCATCTTGATGAGGTTGGGAATACATGAACCAGATTGTCCTCAAAACAAGATGGAGGTAATGTAGATAATTCAAACTTAGGTGATGTAGAAGATATAGATGTTTCATATGATTTTGAGTTGAATTTATCTACTAACCATTAATTGAATTCCTTTAAATAATCCACTTCTCATGATGAATGGAAAGAAGCCCTACAAAAGGAATATGATTCTCTCATCAAGAATGGGACATGAAAGTTGGTGGACCCTCCATATGGAACCAAACTGATTGGATGAAAGTGGGTATTCAAGAACAAGTACATATCAGATGGATCACTTGAAAAGAACAAAGCAAGGCTCATGGAAAAAGGATTTTCACATAAATAAGGTGTTTATTATGATGAGACCTTTTCCCCCACAGAAAAATGGGAAACCATCTGCACTCTATTTTCCATGGCAACACAGAATGGATGGAATATTCATCAAATGGATGTGAAGATTGATTTCTTGAATGGAGACTTCAAAGAGAATGTGTTCATGTCTCAACTAGAAGGATTTGTTGTGAAGGGACAAGAACATAAGGTATGCAATCTCATCAAATCCTTGTATGGCTTGAAACAAGCACTGCAAGCATGGTATGAAAAGTTAATCGAGCATCTTCTGAAATTAAATTTCAAGCATTTCAATCTTGATGATGCAACTTTGTTTTTCAAGAAAGTTGGAAACAAAATTGCATATTTTGTATTATATGTAGATGATATGTTCATAGCATGGAACAATGAGAACTACATTACATCCATAAATAAAGAGTTGAAGAAAGGCTTCGAGATGACATATTTAGGACATCTTCACTACTATTTGGGCATTAAAGTAATTCAAAATCCAAAGTACATATCCATATCCCAGAACAAGTATGTTGGATAATTGTTGAACAAGTTTGGCATGGTTGAGTGCAATCATGTTTCTACCCCAATGGAACGAAACTTGAAGCTCACATCAAAAGAAGGGAATGAATTTGAGGATGCAACCAAGTATAGACAACTTGTGGGAAGTCTTATCTATCTTACTACCACCAGACCAGAAATTGCATTTGTTGTTGGGATTCTTTCTAGGTTCATGCAAAATCGTTGTGAAGGACATTTTTTTGTTGCAAATAGAGTTCTAAAATACTTGAAAGGAACTCAATATTTTGGACTCAAGTACTCTAAGGTAGATGACTTCAACCTGATTGGATATTCAGATTCAGACTTTGATGGGGATAAGGAAAATGGAGTGTCAACTTTAGGATATCTCATGAGCCTTGGATCAATGGTTGTCTCTTGGAGATCACGCAAACAATAAGTCCCAACAGATTCCACAAAAAAGGCAGAATATGTGGAAGTTGCAGAAGCGACAAAGGAGATTGTGTGGCTAAGGAAAATACTTGAAGATTTGTAGGAGAAATAAGTGAATTCTACTCCTCTCCTATTTGGAAATACTTTTTCAATCAATTTGGCCAAGAATACCATATTCCGTGATAAAACTAATCACATCGACACAAAGTATCACCCAATTCGATATCATGTAGAGGCCAAGACTATTCACTTGAGAAGTTGTTCCACAAATGAGCAAATTGAAAACATCTTTACCAAAGTGCTTGGAAGAGAGAAATTTGAGAAGTTCAGAATGATGCTTGGACTCACACACACCCCTTTGAATTAAGGGGGGGAATGTTTGAAATGTAATCCCTCATGGATATGTTACTTGTACCATAAATGTAAATATGAACAATCATAGATAGGAAGAGTCATACATTGGGAATACCAAAAATTGTTTACTTGTGTATTTATTGAGCTTTCTGGTAATAGAGTGATCATCATCATGGAGTTATCATTTCTGCTCCTTGTCCTGACAATTAGCACCAACATTGAATTACCTAAAGTTGGAAGATCAAATTTTGATAGATCCTATTGGTATACTCAGAAATGTCGAAACTTATATTATGGGTATACTGACATCAGTCAACTTCAAAGTAATTAACTTAGTGGAGGGAATGTCAGCATATGCAACACTTGTCGGAAAGCCATGGGGATGAAAAATGAAAGTGAATATCTCCCTTGAAAAGGACATAATCAAATTAAAAAGTAATGGAAGAAAAATAATAATTCATTTGGACCCTAATGAAGGGAAACCTTGGAGTGAATCATTGGACGAAGATCATGAAGCGCGATGTTTGTACCAAATAATCAATGAACAAAGAGATTACGTTGAACCAAACCCGCAAGGAGAAATATCAACAGAATATCCCCTATCGAGCGAACACAATTCTGACTCAGCTCTATACATCTGGCATATCGAAAATTATGAGGCACACTCAAAATATTGTTGGACCATTGAAGCCATCCCAATTAAATGTTCCAAAATATGCTATTCAATTCAAGCATTACCTATAGTGTATGAAAAGAGACTTCGACAAACTCCTACACTTATTCCGACCGATAATACGATGAAAAAGTTGCCACGCTACAATGAATGAAACACTATGTCGATGCATGTCGAGGAAGTTTTTAAATCTGTCGAAGAACAAGGAATAACTCAAAGCCTAGTAGAAACCTTCACATGCCAATTTGGAAGATGGTGAGAAACATATTCCCCAAGACAACAAACGTGGACAACTATATCCACTTACTTTGTAGAACTCTTTGGAGAAAAGAAACTATCCAAAGAAGCCGACATCCCTATCTTCAAGGTTGGGTGTGACCCAATCGAACATATCCATCGTTGTGAGAATGAATGGCACATAATAAAATATAGAGATGAAAGGGTATGGTTGCACATGTTTCCAAACACACTAGATGAAATACCAAATAAATGGTACAAAATTGAAGAAGCATGTGGCTATACACTCAATTGGCCCAGCATTAAAGAAAATTTTAACAAAGAATTCAAATTTATTCGAAAGGAGGAACATCTAAGAGAAACAACACAACAAATTGAAAGCTTCCTAGAAAAAACAACACCAGCTATACAAAAGGAAACTCTATATTATAGTTTCATGGATGTATTCATATAAAAAATGTCATTGTTTCTATTAACCTTGGTTGCATGCATAATTTTATCAATATTAATTTGGCTAAAAGGTTACAAGTACATGCAAAGGATATTCAAAGTACATAGGTTGAAGGTGAAAATATTCAAAATTTTAAAGATTTGAAAATCACAATGGATAAATATGTGTTACATTCTGATTTTCATGCCATAGATATGAATGATGTGGATGTTATTCTTATATATCCTTGGATGGAATTAGTTGGTACAATCAATGTGAATGTACAAAAGAAGTTTTTGAAGATATGGTACAAGAGAGAAAATTGCACTTCATGGTATGCCTCTTGGTAAGCCAGAAGGGCCCACATGGGAAACTAAAAAATTTACTGTAGGGAAAATAATTGCATATTTAGAGGCTAAATCATAAGAAAATCCTATTCAATCCCATGAACAAATGTCTTAGGAAGGGCATAAAAAGGAAGCCAAGGAACTACATGACTCAATTTAAGTACATGTTAAAGAGTCCAAGTCAAAATAACCAAGAGCTAAGATTGTTGTTTATCACCATCCACACCGCTTGGAGAAACAAAAATCATCAAGGCAAGAGCATGGGTATCTACACACTTATTATGCACAAGCATGGCACCCAAAAGGAAAGAATTCAAGAGCTACATGGCGGAATAACAACAATGCATGGAGACATCACAACATATCAAGGAGCCATCAAATTCCAGGTCAAGGTGGAAACACAACAGTGGAACCCCATGTTCACATTTCACTAGGATTGATGGAGGCTTGTGCTTGGTACCAACTAGTTACATTTCTTAGTCAATCATATTGTATGGTTTATTCCCATGTTTCGAGGATGAAATATGTG
This sequence comes from Picea engelmannii, assembly GCA_009831015.1. NCBI lineage: Eukaryota > Viridiplantae > Streptophyta > Pinopsida > Pinales > Pinaceae > Picea > Picea engelmannii. The sequence continues at coordinate 142,407 of ML803812.1, read as the reverse complement.
AAGGGGGATGGAATGTAGTATACCTAGGAGGGTAATATGTGGTACCTAGGGAGGTACCAAATGTGAGTAATAATATATATATGACTATGTACATGTAATAGTGTGAACATAATAAATGTGAAAATACTTACTAGAAGGTTCCACCTACTAGAATGTTCCTTCTCTAGAATTATATAAAGAAGTGTAAGAAATGTAATGAATCATAGTGAAGAATATTGTATTTGTATCAAGCTTTATGGCTTGAGGAGTGATTCCCTTCTATAAGAAATAGTGTAAGGTGTCACTCTATGTAACACATTGTTTCCCCCAGTTTGTAAAAATAACTATACTGGCCAAGAACTGTGGCAAACCCAAAAATGTGAATGTGTGATGTGAATGGACCTTGTGAAAAAGGTAGATGAATGTGAATAATATTATGAATATATATTGCAAGACTGCTGAGAGGGGATATGCTGAAAAAGATACCACGATGGCTGGAGAAAGGTGGTGGAAGGCACCTAGAATGGTGGCATTAACTTCCACCGAAACCAATACCATATTTGGACTTCACTGGCCCGGAGAACCAAGAGTGGCTCGTTGGCCCTGAATTAAATGACTCATCAAGATTGGTAGGTAAAGGGCTCCTCATGATTAATGAGGGATGGGGGTGAACCGTCCATCCGTAGAGTCCTCAGACCTGACCGCTGTGAGGAAAATTGTGCCACACGCAACCTTGTTGAATAGAGAAAAGGTAAGAAGTGTGGGTGATCAAGGGAGACGTGAGGGAAAGAGGAGGAGGAGAGCTCTAGAAAAATACAGAGTGAGTGATAGCAGAGAAGAAGGAGAGTAACCTTCGTTCTCGGTCACTGGCAAATAGAGACATAGTCTCGCAGCATCGTGGTCTCAGCTTGGGGATGGCTAGTGGTAAATCCATTGGGAGTTGTTGAGCCTACGGTTGGGTGGAAACGAGCACCCCTCTCAGCAGTTGCAATCACACCTGGTGTTATTTCTGATAAGTGTTTTATATCCTGTATTTGAATTTTATATGCCGATATATATGTTCATAGTTTGTGCAATTTATGAATGGTTTGAGCATAAGACTATCTATGTGGTGTTTTGACCAGAAATGGTGGTTGCATGCTTATAATGGAAAGACCATGTATGGCTTATGTTTTACGAATTGTTATTTATATGCTTATTGATCTAAGTCAGACTTCAAGTCTTCTCTTGGGAGATTGTTCCTGTGTTTGTCCTACCTGATGCGTTGGATAGATTTCCTCCTGAAGGCATCCTTTTGTGACCACTCCCTTCCCTTAGAGAAGACCTTTCAGTCTGGTCTTCAAAACCTGGTGTAAATTACCTAAGGAACCGAAGAAGGATGTTAGAGGTTAAGTCTCAAAACCTTGTACGAGGGAGAACGGTCCACGTATACCTTAACATTTTGGCGTTTCGGCACCCGAAGTATCTACGTGCGAGTTTTCTTGCACCCACAAGTCCCGAAACCCCAACCTTTGAAATCTCGAAACGGGAGCATGTGGATAAGAATCGATTGATGGATGAGATCCTGTTGGAAGATCTGCGGTCATTCATGACCGTTATATTGGAGGAAGAGACAATGGAATTAAATTCCTTAACCCCTTTTCCTTTATCTTCGTGAGTAGCAAAGAAATCGAGACCGTAGATCCCCAAAGTCTGTGGGAGTATCTGGACCGTTGGCTTTTCCACATCCAGGGAGCGGCAGGAGAGTGCACAACGCAGGATAGGTCTGAGTCATCAGACCTTAGTCCTAACACCCGTCAGTCGTTAGATCTTATAGGAGATGCACGGGGGGTTAAACCTTCATGAGCAGCAGAAGCGAAAAGTAAGGAGTTGGTATCGGGATCTCGACATTCGGGAGTTCGGGGGTCCAAAGGATGAAGGTCTGGACACTCAACATCAGAAGTCTTGAATTTGCAAAGGGATTAGAGCCGTCCATTTGCGTAAGGACGTGTGTCACGAGATCCTCTCTATCGAGGATTCAGACATCGGGAGTTAGAGGAGGAAGTCTCTTGACTTCGCGAGTGGTGAAGTCGTGAGAAGATTAGAACCGTTTGTCTGAGGAGGACAGGTGGCAGAGATCGAGGGATCTCACGAACTCGGAGATTTGCAAGGTGAGAGCCCAGGAGTTGGGTGCTCTAAGTCGCGAGTGGCGAAATCGCGAGGAGAAAGGATCACCGTTGGATCCAGGTCATGGGAGGACCATTGGATCAGAGCCTCATCACACGTATCACGCATTCGAAGGTTCAAAGGTTGAGAGGACCTCTTCTCGACATTAGAAGTCGCAAAGTGCCGAAGGCCAAGCACGAAGGAACAGGTGGCAGAACCACAAAGTGGGGCCCGTATGATTGACAGGAGGACACGTGTCACCTGGAGAAAGGAGTTAACACTCCGTTGACTTCTCGCATCTTGGGAATTCACGGGATAAGAGCATGAGTGCTCAACCTTTCGACTTGCGAAGTCATGAAGTTGCGACAGGAGCTAGCGCTTAGCCTAGTCATTGGTCACGCATAGAGGGCGCTAACAGAAGGGAGCTATACCCATTACATGATTTCGGATATCATGAATTTGGAAAGGAAGAGTCCATCGAGATTTCACAAATCGAGAATTCGGGAGTCCCATTGACAAGAGTTTCTGCTCTCGTATTCATAAATCTTGAAAGAGATAGGACAGAGGTCTTATGAGGAATGGTCACCTGGATCAGAGCATAGCCAGGAGGGCTAAGGTGACAAAGGCTACTCCAAGGGATCGGAAGTCGAGAATTTGGAAGTCCCGATGACAAGAGGTCGGGCTCTCGTATCGATAAGTCTCGAAGGGAATGAGACTGCAGTCTTATGAGAAGTGGTCATATGGACCAAGGCATAGCCTAGAGGGCTAATTGTTGATCGATGCATCTTTGGCATTTCAGGGTTTGCAGAGCCGAAAGACTCGACTCTCTTATACCGCTGAGTCGCAAAATGTGAAAAGGCGCCTAGTTGTTTGGCCTGTAATCATGATCAACGATCACACGGAGGTGGGAAAAAGGGAAAATCTAGCTTGTGCTAAGCCCCGTAGGATTCCGAGGATTATGTCCCTTGAGAAAAGGCGAAAATTTACTATGTCGCAGTGGGTGTGTTACACTCTACCTCAAGGGTTTTGATATTAATAAAGAGTGGAGACTTTATATATTATCTTTTATATCTCATGTGTGATTCTATTTTCATATTTGAGGTATATAACATTGATATTAAGTATTTGGAAAGAATACCAATTACTTTTTGAGAAGAAATTCAGAGTTATCTTATGTCTTGCGAACGTTGCAATCAACCCACATAATGATAAATGGAACTTTCATGGTCAGGGTTAGTCAAAGAACCAAGAGTTTTATGCAGACATGATAGGCATAATAAAAACTTTTTGTGACACAAACAAACTTGAGAGGATTATTATGACATTGAATCAAGACTGTAACGTGACATAACTCAAAACCAACACGCAATTAGACATCTGTCATCCATTCAAACAGGAGATGTTTAACATTTAAAAATCAAGAGAACCTAGCTAATGGGTGCAATGATCAAAGGACCTAATTTGGAAAAATTTAGGAGGGTCCCCAAACACGTTGGCTTGGGGAAGGTGTTGAGGCTTCAATGGTTGGTGACACACTAGATGAAACTAGAGTATCTGCTAGTCTTCCCGACTTATGAGCATAAAATGTAGATGGTTGTGTTCTTACTTCCAGGGTCATTCTGAGATAAGTGTGCAACATGTATATGAAATATTTCATCGTGGTTGGTTCACTAGTGATTCTTTCATGCCGGCTAGTGGAGTTCGTCTATTATAATAAAAGAATGAATGATGATGACATTTATTTTCTTAAACTATGTCAGCAATCCAAGTTGACATCTTCATCATGGGGCTGACATAGGTTTGGGATATAAAAAATATTTTCACTAGGTGCATATATATTATCCCTCAAGTGTTGCTCCATTATCTGTGAGAGTCCATATCCCCTATGGAGTCACCACGGTGTCACAGACCTTAATTTGCTACCATTGAGTGTCCTTAGCCCCAACTGATATATCTGCATGTCCCCTAATCTGATCGAGATTTATTTCCCAATCCTTCCTAGCTTATTTAGTATGTGCTTAGCATCTAGTGGATGGGAAAAGCGGTGGCCTTATTTCCTTTCTTTTTTATTTACTTTATTCTGATAGGGGATGACTACTAGTGATAGGGAATTTTCTTGTATATTTGTTACACCTCGCTAGATGAAATTATCTCTTTTGATTTTCATCCCTTAGACTTTGACATTTCACCTTTCACGTGAGAAACTTCTCAATGTGTGGACGATTCCCCCGTTACATAAGATCTGCTCGCCAGCCATCATGCAAGGATAACCATTGATTAGCCACTTTGTTAGGTTATGGAACTAATCATTGTCACAATATTCCAAACAATCCATGATTTATCTTCAATAGGGCATTTCAATTCAACTCATGAGTTGGGAAAGATATGTAGACTGCTTCGGGCATGTTTTAAGTGCATGGTGTTGTGTGGATGATATAAATGGAGTTGAGAAACATGTATACCATCAAACATGATCATGGATTATAGAGAAAATGAATTGGAAATATGGGTCATCCTCAGGGGAAGAAATAATGTAAAATAAAACCTAGCAGCCAAATTCAAAATCAAAAAATAAAACTAGGTTCAAAATAACAAGTGAAATCATCCATAGGTTCATATCTCATCCTACGAATTTCTTCAAGTTCATTACAAAGTTCTTCATGATCATAATTTACATGAGTGGTGATAAATATTTCCATGAATTGATTCCAACTATGTATCAATTTCATCGATAATGTCCTATACTAGGATTGACTTTGTCCTTCCAAGGTGAGGATAAATAATTGACAAATTTCATTGTCCTGAACAATTTTAAGATGTGACATGCAATTTTAAACTGATTGAGATGCATGAATACAGAGACATTCCCTTCACCATCAAAATTCAAGTTTGAAAAAAGGTCAAAATTCTTGATTGAGATGTACCTGAGGGTCTCATGGGACTCAAAGGGTGGTCCCATAAAAAAATATGGAGAGTATCCACGAGATAATCAAAACAACTTATTGAAATGGCTCAGGAAAGTTTTTCATCTTTCCCTCGTTCTAGCACCAATTGTGTTGACTCAATCTGTGTGACCTTGATCAACAGTCAGGGTTACCCCTAGTGAGAAGTCCCAATTAGACCTCACACCATTTGGAATAGGGAACCCATCCATATTTTAGCCCAATGGCCATTACTAGTTTGGGGTTTGTCGGTTGCAGCATGGTCCACCAACGATGGTTTCTAAGATAAAGAGTAAAATGAAACTAATCTAAGATACATCTGTCTGGACAAAAATAAAGGTAACATAAAGTAAACATATAAACACACGTGCTCCTATCAATGGCCTATGAAATAGTTCAAATAGAGAAAAGACAATAATATGTGTAAACAACTGCAAACTTAGAATAATATAGCATTAAAACAATCATTTATAGTCCTATGTTCAGATATTCAGACAAATATTTCCAATGCTGAGAAAAATGGTAGTAGAATAGTCTACAACAAGTGCACCACAAGAATCTGATTTCTCCATAAAATAGCTTGGCCAAAAAGGTTTCTTCCCATTAAATTTTCAACAGTGGTACATGAAACCTCAACGAGCCAAAAGCCTCAAATTAGAGTATAGTCCCCTTATTTATTGAAATTCACCTTGACTATTGACCTTCTACATTCATGACTCTTGACCTTTTGTTTGCAAACTTTTGTTCTTGTCCTCTATGGAATGATGAGGAAATACTAACTACTGAAAAATCATAGATTACTATATCCTACATCATATACATTCACATTTCAAATTTGTCTTTTAGTGTGTGTGGGCCATCATGGTTTTTGTCTCTAGTTTGCCTCATACAATGTGGTGAATAATTTGGACGCTATGGGTCTCTCTTTCCCCTCTGCCTAGGACTTGCCTACTAGGAGAATTGTACTTCACCCTCTGCCATTTGAGTTTGATTTTTGTTTGTTGATTGTTGCTCGTGTATTGGTATCTTGTCTTTTGTTTTAAATAGCATTTGCGGAGATACTGATGTTGTTGGAAGATTGGTTGTTGTCATTAATGTCAACCCTAGTCATGGGTTTTGGACCGCAAGATTGATGAACGTATTTGGACATGAAGGAAAATGCACATGCAGATACAACACCCATGGATAGATAGTATACATCATGTTGTTTCCATTGGTATGTGGCACATCACGTGGATCCTCATGGTTGAGGAGAAATGAATTTTTGAAGATGACAAAGTGAATTAAAGAAGGAAGTACATGTAGGCCCTGAAGATAATTAAAGAAAAGAATTACAAAACAAGAAAGTGTCAGGTCAGCCCTAATGTTAAAACGAAGTGACATAAATGGTATAAATAAACATCATTATACATTCATTTGATACAAGTCGAATTTCAGAGGAAATAAGAAGAAAAGAAGGCTAGATTTCAAGGGAGGATGAAGTCTTTTGGTGATGTCTTCTAAGGTATGTTATTTTTAGGTCATCTTACCATTTTTGCTATAAATTTTTTTCTATAAAGATTGAGATGGTGAAATAGCTATGGTATTGAGAATACATATCAAGGTACCTTTGGTAAAAATTTCATCTCTTGATTCGCTATAATTATGGAGATACACTCTGCGGAAGATAGGGTTTGTGACCAGTCCTGAAGCTAGTCAATAAACAGGTGTTATGGGTAAAGCAGTCATAACTTATTCATCGAGAATCCAAATGACATGGGACAAATTTCATTTGAAATATTATGGACTTTAGTTTTTTGTGTGAGAGTTTCAAAATCGGATGTTAAATATTGAGCGCAGGGCATTCTGTACAAGTTCGGTCTCTTGAATAGACCAAAATTGAATAAAGTCTACCATTCTTTCTATAACTTCTTTTTGGGGAGGATTCAAGGATTGAAACTTGGAGGAATTTTAGAGAATACATTGAGTAATATTATATACAGGATCATAGTACTCTAAGAATTGAAGAATTGGAGAATTTGAAGAAGTCTCAGGAAGAATTATCAGGTTCTATGTGATGATTGGTTGATGGTGATGATTTAATGTAAAGTTTTATTATCTCTCATATATTCTTGGGTGGAAGGAAGGGGCAAGGATGGAGAGTTCAAATATCTCTTGATATTGGAGG
>ML803812.1:113584-125090 GCA_009831015.1 Picea engelmannii | reverse complement strand
TATTTCATAAAAGGTCAGAGTTCCTGAACAATTAAAAGAGGTCGGAGTGCCATGAAAATGTAATACTTTGATCATTATTAATAATAAGTACATCATTTTCTTTGAGGCAAACATAGAAAAAAGTTATAGGGGGCTATGATTCCACGAGAGAGGGGAAAAGTTGAGGGGATATGCCTTTACATTTTTAAATTTTTTTTATTTTACGCACCTTGGAAAATTGGAGAGAAAGAGGGGGTTACGTGAGCTTCTTGGTGGTAGGTCACTTTATGCTTTTTATATTTAAACCATGTTCTTGATTGCCTTGGGGTTGGCCATTCATTTTTACTCAAAAATTTGTTTTTGGAAATGATCATCAAACAATTCACTCTTCTGCTCATTATTGGTTGTGCATGGAGAAGGGAAAGTGAATTGTTAAAGGCAAACAACCATGGTTGGTTGGATGTAATCAATTACTGATTATTCTAGAAAGGGAGGAATGCTTGTGGGTATGAGAATAATGGACGTTGAGAGAGAACTGTCCACAATTGAGAATCCTGAAAGCTTCCAGTATTGAGATTTCCTGACCAAAAGCACTGGATCCCTTGAAAGAGTTGGAAAACTTGAGGGATTGTGTGGCATTGAAGGGGGTTCATTCTCTTTGGGTGGTGCATGATGAAGGGGAAGAGAGATGGTAAACTAGATTTGTTCTGTGTTGAGAAACCTGTGAGAGCTTAACTGTTGATTGGTTTGGGAATCTTAGTGAAAATATGAGAACTGTCCTTGTGGATTCATAGCCTTGGCTTGGGCGTGACTAGTTGTTGTGACTTGGAACAACAACGTATAAATTTGGGTGGAACGTCCTTGGTATGCGGCTAGTTGGTGATTGGTTTATTTAAAGATAAGTGCTCTCTGTCATGGTTTTATTTTCTTGTATATTTATTTCTGTTTGTATTAATTATTATCTCTGAGATATGTGTTTATAATGTGCCTGCTTGTTGGTTATTGATGTGCATGACATGTTAATCTTTTATTTTATAGTTAGCAAGAATCTTGATTATTGCATGTGTATCTTTCATGCTTCTATATTAAATTAATCGGTATCAGAATTTCGAATCAGCCCAAGAGGGAGAATTTAGAGGTACCCTAATAGTGGGTACAACTCATATCATAGCATACATCAAATCATTTTTTGGGTTTGTTGATCTAGGTGCATTGCATAATATAATTAATAAACTAATAAATAGATGTACGTGAGGGTGATAACTCCTTAGGAGTAACATAGGGGCAATGAAACAATAAGAATTGAAATACAGATGATCAATAAAATATTTTTTTATAATGTAGCCATGTGTTTTTATCCCTAAACCTCTATAATTTTTGTCCTATGTGCCTTATGGGGGGAGGGGGCATGTATTTCTCATGAAATTTGTTGGGGAAAACCCTTGGTAATTCTACCCTTCATTCATTCTCTCATGACTAAACTATGGTTGAATTAAGTTGGTATGCTTATTTTGAAATTGCAGTGTACCAAGAGTGATCCTACTGCCTTAGTTTTGTTTCCATGAAGATGTGAAGAAACCATGGTTGCATATATGTGTAATTGTTATAATGGAGATTCCCGGGTTCCTAACATTAGATATTTCTTGGAAAACCTATGTGAGAGCATTGGAGGGAAGTGGGATAGCTTGAGGGACTATTTAGCAATGAAGCGGATCATATTGCTTGTGTTGTGTCGGGTTGAGGGGGAAAGAGAGGTTAGTGAATGGAATTGTTGTAAAAGAAATGATATGGAGTGTTATTCTCTAGTTGTAATAATTGGGAATTGGTTTGCTTGAGGGAACCTAGAGTCGTAGGCAATAAATTCACCATTATTGTTTCATTTCCTGGCATGGGGGTGGCACATACTTGAGATGGTGCTTGTGGTTGAGAGGAAAATAGCTCCCATGGATCTATTGTCCTAGGTGCACTCTTATAACAAATCAATTATTTGATCTATATTTCTTATATTATGAAAACTAATGCTTGTGATGAGTGTTGTATTTGATGAGTTTGTACATATTTTGGAAGATGCAAGTCTAGGAATTGACATTAGGATTAAGAGTGCATGCTAGACTGTATCGTAATAATTTATATGCTTTTTTGAGGTTGCTAAAACTAAATATTGTAACACATAGAGCATAATTTTGCCTTTGTTATGTAATATAAATTCTAGCCATGTTAGTTTGTTGTAAATGGTATTGCGGGTACCTGAGAAGAGGCCAAAATCATGAAAAATTGTAATTATTATACGAGAAATGATTGTATATGCAGGTTGTTGTATTTTTCCCACATACCAGTTGTAATAATTTGTGTATAACTAGAAATTATGTTTTAAGAGTTGAAATGGTTGAATGCATTCATGGGTAATTGATGAATATGTCATGGGAAATGTATATTCTATTGTTGGGTTTTATTTTCCAGTTAATTCCATATAAAAGGGTTGATTTCAACTTAATTATATGATTGGGTATGTTACATGCCACTGCAATAAGATGCCATGTCAACAAAATAAAAGTTATAAAAGAGTGTGGACCCAATTTCTAATTTTGGCCATAATAGGAGCATATGAACTCCAATGAAGATGAAATTTTGGATGTAAGTCCACAGTAACATGGACTATCAATTTTTTAGTGAAGGTAATATTGCATATTTGACCCTGAAATTCTTAAAAAGGAAAATCAGTATTTTTTAAAGAATAAGACGATCCTCACCGACAAAAGCTTAATATATTATAAAATTTGAACAATAAGGAATAGGAGCATGCATGAAGAAACCTCATTGAGATTTTGTTAAATTCAAAATCGTTTGGCATGAAATTGAAGAAATAGGTCTGTAACACCCCCCCTAGGCTAGGGTTAACTAAGGAGATCATGTCTCGAGGCCCAGAGGTAGAATACATGGAGTGATGAGAGTCTGATGCCTAGCACAACCCACAAAGTTCCTCTACTCTACCACAAAGAAAAATATACTACACCAACTAGGTTCAAAGAAGACAGAAGGCCTTGCTCCATGAGGTAACAAGTTTGGTCTCATGGTAAGTGTCATTTTAATATTTGAAGCATTTGAAGATGTTGCAAAGAATCCTTTCTTGATTATGGTATGTTTGTTTGGAAATTAAACCTTTTTTCTAGTTTCACCTTGGTGAGTGACATGGTTTCCTAGTAAGTAGGTCAACCTCGGTAAAAGGGTTGCTACTAGGTGGTTCCTTGAAGGGTCATCATACCATTCCTTCTCATACTTACCACTTTCACACTTCTTCCCCTTCCATTTACTCATCTTTTGGGATCTTGGGCTCATTGACCCCGAGAAGGGCTTGTACCTCATTTCATGGGAAGAAGGGGCTAAAGAACCAGAGGTGTTGTAGATGGGAAAAGATAAAAGTCAATCATTATCCCTCCATATGCTCACCCTAAGCAACTGAGAGCAATGAAACACTACTCCATAAAAAATCAAGGACCTTTTAATATATAATTAATAAGTGTCCCACTTGTTGGGGGAATGCATTTTGCGTTGTCCTTTACTTTCCATTGCATATGGCACTATGTATGTTCCTAACTCCAATTGGCATTGCAATACTCTTTATGTTCCATTGCACATATTACTTAATGTTTCAGACCATAATTAATTAATGGAAATAAAAGGGCTTGGAAAAATGTTGCATCACAGACGAAGGGCAACGCACCCTCTACAAAGGCACCCATAAATGAGACAATACAAACCCTTGTATGTCAAGACCCCATGCCTAGAAGTCTTTCCCCAATCCATATCATATTCATTACATGACTTAGATAGGGTCTTCTTGTGAAACATTCCTTGACTTGGGGATTAGCCTACCCAATAGTGCATCATGACACCCCTCCCATGCCTAAATTAGGAAAAACTTATAAGGTCTTTGAGAATTTGTTTAGTTTGAAAAGGGGGTGGGTTTGATGCACATGTTTGGGTAGTTCTTGTATTAAATATGGATTACTTGGCATGATACTTGTGACTTGTGGACCTTTGGAGGGTGTACTTGTTTGTCTTTGCAGGACCTTACCCATAGGATTGATGTTGGACCCCACATAAAGAATACCATGGATGATGGACGTTGCACCTAAAGGACACCCGAAGTTGCATTTCAAGGCACCTTGTCATAACCAAAGGACAAGGTTGCACCCTTCTCCACTTGGACGTTGGCCTTTGGAGGCTGAAGACATCACCTCCTAGCCCTTGACGTCACCTTGGAGCGATGGGGTTTGATGGATAGGATGGTTCCATAGGTGGATTGAAAAGAGGAGACCATGGAAAGGCACTTTCAACATGGCACATGGACTTTGGAGGTGCAACATATCCCTCACCATGCGTGATGTTTCATTTGGAGAGCCTACATTATCCTCTTAGGGCTTGACGTCACCCTTATATGGTTTTATTTCATGTAAAAAATTAAATTTTGTATATTGCAAGGGATAAATTAAGGGGTCAACCCTCTTATGTAGAGACATGCCTTTTCATTGGAGTCTTTTGGATAACTAGGTTTTCCATATAAATATCTATATCCAAGACTCATTTTTTGCATCACATTCCTCACACATGTGAGAGACTACTTCTAAAATTTTCGCTATATTGGGGTTACTAGTTGTTTTAATCTCATGCACTATCGCTTGGAGGTCAAGTGTGGATGCTTATTTGTTGATTTTTGGATGATATTTCTACAATTAGGGTTTTTTATTGTCATATCTTGGTGAATTAAGTAAATTTATGCAATTTCATTTCATGCTATTGAATGTATGGTAAATTTTACTTGTTCATATTGAAGATTTTGCTTGATAAAACCCTAAGAGAGTAGCATAAGTGCTTCCTCCTCTCACAAGGTTAATTTCATCCATAAATTTGTGAAGGAAATCCTACTCAGGGTTAGACTCCTAAATCCCTAAAGAGCTATCACTTTAGGAGTTTGATTCTAGACTCTTGATTGTGACCTAATTGAAGTACCTAAGAATGGAGAAAAGGTTGCTAGAGCCCAAAAGTTCTTGCACTCTAGCAAAACCCTGAGGCCCTAGTGTACTAGAACCTTAGAGTCGAATCCCTACCTCTTATCCTTTTCTAGCTTCATCTCCAAAGTATATTCCATTATAGTTTTCAAGACTCCATAGCCGTAAGGCACTAATAATTAAGCTCTCTTGTGGTGAAAGTGATAAAAAAACTCTTTATTCTCAATCTCTCAAGCTATACACTAACTTAACTAACAATAACTTGAGCTAATTTGATTGCAAATTTGGTACTGTTGCAAATTTTTTATACAACCATCTAAATACTCTATTATTTGTTTCACACATTGGTTAAAAGGTGGTTTAAGTTGCCAAAAATTGCATCTAAAAATTGGGTAATGTTCTATTGAGTTTATGCTAAATTGTTTATGCATTTCTGAGGCATATTTCTTGTTGCTATTATATTTACTTTATTTTTGTTGTACTACTACTTACTATTGCAGTTTCATAACATCCATAGTAAATCTATTGTTCAATGTCTTGAAGAAACATTTATTGTATGTTTGTACTTGGAAATCACATTATATATGTTGTAAGTTGTCCTTGTTCTAGGTACTCATATGAACTTCATACCTCTTTTTCCTTTGACCTAGACTTTGACTTAGGTGATCAAGAGAGGTTCAATAAGCTTGGATATCAAACTTGTTACTTTGATCCCTTGAGGTCACCAAGGAAGCCTCCCTTGCAGTGGACCTCTTCTATCACTAACATGAGGGGATTTCTTACTAAGGTGATAGTGGTAGGATTTCTTGTAGTTACACAAGATTTGGTGATCTTGTGATGGGATTTACAAAAGTATGAACCATGCGATAAAATTTTGGCACCATTGTCAAGGAGGATTGAGTTATTCTCCTCAATGACATATCATTTGGTAAGCTTTCCCCAAATCCCTTATCTTATAAACTTACCTAGTGAATCCACTAAGGGTGATTCCATCACCTTCCTTTGATGATCCAAGGGGAATTATTTGGCAACTGCACTATCCCAAAGTGATATTCTACACTCTCAAGTGATGGAAATATGGTACCTGGGGATTATCACAAAATATTTTCTTCTATTTATTTTGAGAACATTCCTGGATACCCAAATGAGTTTAAAGTTGATGAGATATGGTTGAATGACCATCCAAAATTTGAGGGTTCTGTCATCCTTCATATTATAGGTTTCCTTAGGTATCTATGGGAAGTAGGAACACAACATGAGGATGTACAGATAAATTTATTTATATTTTTCCTACCCTCAAAAGTATGAAATTGGTTCAAGGATTGTTTTAAGCCAAAGAGAATATCTTCTCTCATAGATCTCATTAGCAAATTTATTGAGGATTGGCGCCCAGATTTTCAGACACATGAAAATGTCCTTCAAGATCTCATAATATTCCTTGAGGATGAAAAGTTCACCACTGGGATTATATAATATCTTAGGAAGGTGCACCATGCTCAAAACCAAGAACTCAAGGAAGAGGTTTATGAAGAAGGTTTCCATTCTCTTGAAGAGAGGCAAGAATTACCTCGTGATTCTATTGAGGACAATGAAGACTTGAATGAAGCAAATTTTGATGTCAAAGAAGAGGCTCCTCATGAAGATTAAGTGTTGGTGTCTTCTCCTCCTTTTGATGAATTCATCCAAGGCTCCATGCCTCCCACACATGAGGAAGAGAATCTGGTGAGTTGCAATCCTTTATAGGACTTCGATGATTCTCTATTCTATGATTCAGAAAGTGAGGAAGTGTTGGGGAAACCATTGGATGCATTAGACCCCTCATGTTATAATGAAAGTGATGATTTAATTAATAATATTTATGAGTTTATACATGTTGGGAGACGTAAATGGGATGTGATTTGTCATGATGGAGATCCCATTGACGATATTGAAGGCCATTTTCGATTGTTTCCTTTACAACAACCATACGTGATTACTACTGGTTCAGATATTTGGCAACATGAAGATGTTGTGATTATAGATTTGTTCCAACCACCTAAGGATGATTTTATGAAACATTCTCATGATGAATTTTTGTCATACCCTAGGGCGTTTGATACATATTTGTTTGAGAACTTAGATTTACTCTATGAAGAGGATTTTCAACCACCATTGTGCTCCAAATTTGATGAGGGAAAGGACACAGTTTGATTAGAGCACGATGTTTGTGATGAGAGTTTCCAACCTCTTCTTCTTTCACCTTTTCATTCCACTATAGATACAGTTGGGAATTTTCCTCATGATAGTCGCTCTTTTGTAGGACCAAGTGGTTTTCAACCTAAGTCTTGTTTTAAGGGTTTTTGGTTTCATACACATGACCAAAAAGCCTTGGGATGGGAGATTTTGTTTTTCTTTAGGCCCTGTTTCACCTCTTACCTTGTGCCTTATGCTCTCATGGCTAGCATTAGAACTCTTCTGAGGTTCCTTTTCATTCCTTCTTGACCTTCGAGAATTGTCTTGGTAGTTGAGGATGAGGATCATCCTTTTCCCGATTCTTTCGGTCTTGTCCTGCAATGGATAGGGTAGGGTTGTGGTGATACCTCTTGGCATGATTTTTTCCCTCTCTCCCACCTGCATGAGTTAGATTCTATGATTAGATATGGTATAATGCATGCTCTATCTCATAACCTTTTGTGCTTGAGTTTTCCTTATGTTGGTTTATAATGAAGCACAAGGATAGATATTTTGATACATTTCTAGGTTGGTTTCACTAGTTACATGATTATACCTATTATTTTAGTATAACATATACTATAGTAGGTAGGTTAGGGTAGGCATTTTCATCTTGCATTACATTGTACATATATTGCATCATGCATATCATGGTAGTGTAGTTTCATCTTATTTGGATTTTCATACATGCTTATTATTTACATATTCTTCTCTTGAATCACTGCATATTCTTATGTTACATTTATATGATTTGCATACTCATATTGATATGTTAGAATAAAAATGCCAGAAAATTTTATTTTCAAATTTTGCTCTAGATTTTTATAATTAGTATTATTTTGTCATATGAACAAGGGCTGAGTTACACCACCCCTCGGGATCACAAAAATTTTCTTGAGTTGTGCAGGCACAAGTCATACCAGGAGATACTGAGGTTCTCATGCACTTTAGTGTGAGCACATTTCCCCATGTAGGATCCAGATGTTACCCCCTAGGCTAGGGGTAACTAAAGAGATCTTGCCTTGAGGCCCACAGGTAGCAGAAACAGCGTGTCAAGAGTCTGATTCCTAGCACATCCCACAGAGTTTCTCTACTCTACCACATAGTAACATCCACTACACTAGCTTGGTTCCAAGAAGACAACATGTATTTCTCCATGAGGTAACAAGTTTGGTCTCATGGTAAGTGTCATTTTAATAATTGAAGCATTTGAACATGTTGTAGAGAATCCTTTCTTGATTATGGAACATTTGCTTGGAAATTATACCTTTTCCTAGTTTCACCTTGGTGAGTGACATGGTTTCCTAGTAAGTAGTTCACCCTCAGGAAAAGGGTTACTACTGGGTGGTTCCTTGAAGGGTCATCGTACCATTCCCACTCATACTTACCACTTTCCACACTCATTCCCCTTCCATTTCCTCATCTTTTGGGATTTGGCACTCATTGACCCCAAGAAGGGTGTGTACCTCATTTCATGGGAAGAAGGGGATAAAGGCCCAGAGGTGTTGTAGCTAGAAAAAGTTAAAATATGGTCATTATCCTTCTAGATGCTCACAAGAAGGTCCTGAGAGAAATGAAATGCTACTCTAGAAAAAATCAAGGACCTTTTAAAATATAATTAATAAGTGTCCCACTTGTTGGGGCAATGCATTTTGTGGTGTCCTTTACTTTCCATTGCATATGGCACTCTATGTGTTCCTAACTCCAAGTGGCATTGTTGTACTCTTTAATTTACATCGCACATAGTACTCAATGTTTCAGACCATAATAAATTAATGGAAATTAAAGGGCTTGGAAAAATGTTGCATCACGGACAAAGGGAAACACACCCTCTACAAAGGCACCCATAAATGAGACAATACGAACCCTTGTATGCCAAGACCCCATTCCTATATGTCTTTCCCCAATCCATCTCATATTCATTACATGACTTAGATAGGGTCTTCTTGGGAAACATTCCATGACTTGGGGATTGACCTACTCAATAGGGCACCATGATACCCCTCCCATACCTAAATTAGGAAAAACTTATAAGGTCTTTGAGCATTTTTTTAGTTTGAAAGGGGGGAGGGAGGGTTATGCACATGTTTGGGTGGTTCTTGTAGTAAACATGGCTTACTTGGCATGGTACTTGTGACTTGTGGACCCTTGGAGGGCATACTTGTTTGTCTTTGTAGGACCTTGCCCACAAGATTGATGTTGGACCCCACATGAAGAAGACCGTGGATGATGGACGATGCACCTAGAGGACACATGACATTTCCTTTGGAGGCACCTTGGCATCACTAGAGGACAATTTTTCACCCTTATCCACTTGATCGTTGGCCTTTGGAGGCCTAGGATTCCACCTCCTATCCCTTGATGTCACCTTGGAGGGTTGGGGTTTAATGGATAGGATGGTTCCATAGGTGGCTTGATAGAAGGAGACCATGGAATGACACTTTTGACATGACAAATGGCCTTTTGAGTCCCAACGTCTCCAACACCATGCTTGACGTTGCACTTGGAGAGCCTACATCACCCTCTTAGGGCATGACGTCACCCTTCTATAGTTTTATTTCATGTAAAAAATGAAATTTTGTATATTGCAAGGGAAAATTTAAGGGGTCGACCCTCTTATGTAGAGACATGAATTTTCATTGGAGACTTTTATATGGATAGGGTTTCCATATAAATATGGCTAGCCAAGGCTCATCTTTTGCATCATATTCCTCACACATGTGAGAGACTACTTCTGAAATTTCTGCTATATTGGGGTTACTAGCTCTTTTTAATGATGCACTATCTCTTGGAGGTCAAGTGTGGATGCTTGTTTGGTTTATTTTTGGATGATATTGCTACAATTAGGGTTTTTTCTTGTTATATCTTAGTGAAGTAAGTAAATTTCTGCAATTTCATTTCATGCTATTGAATGTTTATGGTAAATTTTACTTGTTCATATTGAAGATTTTTCTTGATAAAACCCTAAGAGAGGATCATGAGTGATTCCTCCTCTCACAAGGTTAATTTCATCCATAAATTTGTGAAGTAAATCCTACATAGGGTTATACTCCTAAATCCCTAAAGTGCTAACACTTTAGGAGTTTGATTCTAGACTCTTGATTGTGACCTAGTTGAAGTACCTAATAATGGAGAAAAGGTTGCTAGAGCCCAAAAGTGCTTGCACTCTAGCAAAACCCTTCTCCTCGAGATTTTAACCCTAAGGCCTTAATGTGATAGCACCTTAGAGTTCAAGCCCTACCTCTTATCCTTTTATAGATTCATCTCCAAAGTATATTGCATTAATGTTATCAAGACTCCATAGCCCTAAGGCACTAATCATTAAGCTCTCTTTCAGTGAAAGTGATAAAAAAAATTCTTTATTCTCAATCTCTCAAGCTATATACTAACTTAACTAAAAATAACTTGAGATAATTTGATTGCAAATTTGTTGTTGTTGCAAAAGTTTTCTACAACCATCCAAATACTCTCTTATTTGTTGCATACATTGGTTAAAAGGTGGTTTAACTAGCCAGAAATTGCATTTAACAATTGGGTAATGCTATATTGAGTTTATGCTCAATTTTGTTGCATTTCCAAAGAATATTTCTTGTTGCTATTATATTTACGTTACTGTTGTTGTATTATTTATTACCGTTGCAATTTCACAACAGTCATAACAACTCTATTGTCTAGTGTCTTGAAGAGGCATTTATTGTATCTTTGTACTTGGAAATCACATTATATATGTTGTAAATTGTCCTTTTTCCAGGCAAGTACTCATACAAGATTCATACCTCTTTTTCCTTTGACCTATACTTTGACTTAGGTGTTCAAGAGAGGGGGTGATAGGATTGGCTATCAAACTTGCTACTTTGATCCCTCAAGGTCACCAGGGAAGCCTGCCTTGTGGTGGACCTCTTCCATCGCTAAAACGAGGGGATTTCTTACTAAGGTGACATTGGTAGGATTTCATGTGGTTACACAATATTTTTTGATCTTGTGTTAGGCTTTGTACAAGTACAAATCGTGCAAGAACAAGGCCAAATACCATTATTCCAGGAGACATTTTGGTGATTTTTGAAATTGTAAACGGAGGAAAAGTGACCCAATACATCAAAACTGGAAATATTTTCTTACACAACATTCCATATCCTCAATAACCTAGACAAATTTATCCTAGTGGAAATTTTCCATTTTTGCATTGTTTGAAGGATATAAACTTTTTCCAAATTTATTAAATTTGGAAAAAGTGCAAAAAGTGAGAAGTTGACAATTCTAGATTGATGCATAAAATGACTAGAGTATCATATCACTAAGATGAAGGT
>ML803812.1:69104-97502 GCA_009831015.1 Picea engelmannii | reverse complement strand
TATCATAGACACTTAGAGGCCAAAATTGAAGATTAACTCTTGAAGAAAGAATACATAGGATGGAGAAGTTCCTTACAACCATGGAGGAGAGGTGAGGGGACTAAATATTAATGTGAGAAATGAATAAATAGACTCTAATGGGAACAAAGAAAGGATCAAACCATTAGAACTGGTAGAAACCCTGAGAGGCTTAACAATAGAAGTTCAGAGTTGCAGAGCTAATAATGAGAGGCAACTAATAGCTCAAAATAGGTAGAATCAACTAAACACTCAGCCAATGTAAATATTGAATAAATTGTAGAGGCATATTAAGAATGGATTAGGTTCAAAGCATGAGGAAGAAGGAAAATCTCACTCAAAAAGGGAGTACCATGGAAAGATCTAGACATCCAAGAAGAGATATCAAACATCAAAAGTATTGTTACTAATCCAAAATGGATCATTATATAACTTTTCATCTATTTTGGTACGTTCTATGTGGAAAAATTGAAGTTACTAGCTTGTAGGGCCACTTTTATGGGTAGGTCCCACTTTAGTGATTTGGGGTCTAGAAACTTCTAGAGCCTACTTGAGGCCTTAAAAAACCATTTTAGGGGTTAAAACTTTGCAAAATTTGCATCCATAAAAGGAGCTTGTTAGGCTCACTATCCAAAGCAACATTGCTCACCGTTAATAGTAACGTTTCTCATCTAGATGCTTCAACCTTCTTGCGTAGTTTCTAGAGAAATCAATGACCTTTCAATATATATTTATTTCCCTTAAGAAATAAATCAATTGGTTGATCTACAGTCCACTTGACTCTATAATAACCTTGCATATTAATCTAAGTGAATGAAATCCTTCTCTCTAGTATCACTTGTACTAGGAAACAAGGCTGGGTGAACATCCAAAACATAAATCACTAGCCTACAACACTTCATCCATCTCTTCAATAGGAGTAGTCCATTCATGTCACTTACGTGCATATAGGTAAGGCCAAAGTGTAGCCATATTCATTCGAGGGTGCTTCCTTATTTGTGCAGTGACCTTTGAATACATATAATAAGGGAGATTCAAAGGGAACAAGTGATTTTTACCCTCTCATTTTAGTTCGAACTAGTTAGTCACTTCTCGATGTTCAGTTTGTTGCTTTGAATTAATACACAAAGTCCCCACCACTATATGAATCAATGCACTATTAATGGAATTTATATTTGACTTATTTATAATATCAAATAGAATATTATAGTGAGTGAAACAAATTTCTTCTGGAATGAATTGTAAGGTTCAAAACTATGTAGCATTAAGTTAGGGGAGCAATCGAAACCTTTCCATGTCAACCCTTCGAATTAGGATTCTGTGAAATCTGGAGAAGCAAAGTTGAGGGCAAGGCCTCATGTAGGAAATTATGGTCATTCAGTAACAAGTATGAGAGGTCTAATACTTGAGAAAAAAAACTTTTCATAGCTACCAAACATGAAATCGTTTCCATTATCTCATACTACCCTTGGCCAAGATAGTCATGAAGTTGGAATTTTGATCAATCTAGGACCTCTATTGGATCATATAGCTTGGGATTGAACTTAGAGCCATTTACCCTATATTGTTGTTCATGTTTAATGTTCTACATAGATATGGAACCCTTGAAAGTTGAGGTGGATGATCGCGGCATTGAATTGCTTGGGAAAACTACCTATCAATTCAATGAAGAGACTAGCCTACTTTCTCATATTCATAGGGAACAATTTCAATTACACAGAATAAATGATCATTCTCTTTAGAGTCCTTGATGCAAGTCTCTAACAAGATTCTATACATTTCTACACACGGGAAACAAAAAATTGCATCATAAGACCACACCAAATGAGATAAGTAGGGCATTAGGGTGCTTATAACTATGACCTCCATGTCCACAATTGGATGCCATGCAAACTAGTATTAGCAATTAGATGTCCTAACAATTTCATTGAACTTTTCCCTCAAAATATTGACAATGTGTCAGATGAGGGCCCGAGAAAATGGCGTTAAACCATGGATGATGTGCAAGGAAGGAGACATGATGGTATGCATTTTTAGATATTGGAAAACAATATTCACATGCACACTATAGTAGGTATCTGTCATGAATACATATGGCTCTCTTTTACTTTCCTAATACCAACAATATGATGATCTAACAATTGTGCACCTTTATTTTGAAATTCATTTTCCCTTGTAGCTAACATCTCTTTATTTCAAAAGGCCAAGTCAGAACCCACTTTTGATTTAGTTTTGAAAGGTGTCCTTCTGATTAAAAATATAATAAATTTTACGTGTTACAATTTTCATGGAACTTTTTCTTTTTCTCTTTACTTCCCATCATTGAAATAGATTCAAAATATCAATAAGACTAAATTTCCAATTATGTAATCTTGCAGTCAAAATGACTCCATTAATTAAACTAATTTGAAAAAAAATCAATATATTAATTTTTCCTTTAATATCATTGATCCATACAAGGCAAAATGGAGAGGATAATGTCCAACTTTGAAGTGTTTAGAGATTGTTAAAAAAACAAAAGCAAAACCACCTTTTATTACTTCAGAAATCGTAAGCTTCCTTGCTTGAATGAATGAATCAATTGCAAATCCTCAATCACATCATTGCTCAAATGGACTTTTTTCTGCTATGTGGAGTGGCATAGAATCCTCAATTACTATTTAATAATTATTAATTGCTAATATGGCTTAGCTTTGCTTAGTATGCAATTTGATCGAGGATCAATAACTAATTCTTAGTAACTAATTCTTAGTCAAGTGGATTAATAACTAAAACTAGAGTCGAGCAAAGCAATAAATTAAATTTACTATGCTCACAAAAATATCTAAGAAGTCAAAGTAACAACCATGCTATCTATCACTTGAGTAACTTGCATTATCTTTCTTACTTACTTAAAGGTAGAGGTTTACTACTTTGCAGCTCCCCTTGTTTATTTATGGATTGGATACATTATGGTTTATAG
Source organism: Picea engelmannii (assembly GCA_009831015.1). Lineage (NCBI taxonomy): Eukaryota > Viridiplantae > Streptophyta > Pinopsida > Pinales > Pinaceae > Picea > Picea engelmannii. The sequence continues at coordinate 94,522 of ML803812.1, read as the reverse complement.
AGATTTAGCATATAATGCATTAGCTATACCTTGCAACCATACATCTATTGCATACAAAACTAACTAATGCTTGTCATGGTTTGGCTGAAGCATCTTAAACTTTCAACCTAACACATATTGTAAAAATCATTGTGAGTTTTCCATGAGATTCAAATCCATTAGGGGTTATGGTAATTGGATTATATAACTCACCAATCTAGTTTTGGAAAATAAACAATACTCTTATAAATATTTTTTTGTTGCAATGACATATATACTTTTAGATGATAACATTACACAACTATAGTAAATTATTTTAATTCAACCCATATATACAAAATTAACTATTATTCTAGCTTCAATCCCATCAAATAATCAATAAATTGATTCACTAGAACAATAAAAAGAGTATGTTCATTCACAAGACATACCTCAATCCACATCAATGAATATATTGCAAAATATTGCAACAAGATTCTCATAACCCCAATTTCTAGTATCTTGACACACTATAAATATGATGGAAACAAAATCTAACTTGCTCTTGACAATCACAAATTGCCTAGTTGTACTATACGCATAAATAGAATTCCATTCAATAGACACCCTTGAAAGTAAAAAGCATGTGCTTCTCAATCTTTAAGATACACATGAATAATTTCACTTGTCTACTCACTTCATGACAATACAACCAACACTTCGGTATATCTTAGCCACAAATGTAAATGTGTTGTAGTAGAAATGGCCTAGCTAGACTTAATCTATGCATTCAAAGTTCGGAATCAATTTACTCTACCAAATTATTTTACTTATAAGTAAATGAGATGTGAGCAACATGTTCAAGTTGGGATTGATCTTGACATTCTAAGTCCAATTCATAAATATTGTCGACGAAATTCCCAACAAGATGGCCTACAATGTACCCTTTAAATTAAATTGCACATTCAAGTATATAATGCAAAAATAATTCCCAAATAATCGACATAGAATTACATTATCAATTTGATATTAACCCTTGATGAATGCAAGAAATAATCATTTCCAAATACATGGATTAGATTTACTTATTCATATCAATTTACACAATTAAATATATAATTTAAGAAGCATTCACAAGGTTGGCATTTCTTCTCTCACACAAATGATTTTACACATGGATGAATAAATTGCAATAAGGAATGCCAAATTTGAGCATTATTAAACCAATTTGATTTAAGAAAAAGTAAAAGCATTGCAACATAAATTCTATAGTGGCCATTAGTAATCCCATTTGTTATAGAGATTTTTGTCTTGATCTTAGATCTAAGATTCCTTGGTGAGAGGGTTGAAAACTCATGACTACAGATTGTGCTTTCCCTAGGCTGATTTCTTATACATGAAATGCAAGAAGAAGGATAAAGAACATACATTGTCCTTGAAGTTTGATGTACATCCAAGTGAGCTAATCCATTCCAGTTGCTACCTTCATATCAACTTTAGATTTACCTTTGGCTTCATATCTACACACAAAACATACAAACAAACCCTTTCTCCAACATGTACATCTCAAGTGAATAAAACTCAAAGACAATTAACCTTAATTACTTTCAAGTGAATTAATTCATGAATAATTCATAGATATAAATGAAATTCATAAAAAAAATAACAACAAATTGGAAGGGGGGAGAATATAAATCTATATTAATTTATAAATAGAATTTGTACACCAAGCAAGCAAAATGTACTTAATATAGTCATTGTACCTCCACTACCCAGATTTGGGATCTTCCTACCTTAGCCACATGTATAAGAGATCTTTAACAAGATATGGATCTTGTCCTTACACTTTGAGAGGTGCAACACTATAGATCCACAAAGTACCCTCAAGGCAAGATCACTAATAAAGAGTGAAGGCAACACTCTTCATAAGCAAAGACCACATAATCCAAAGTTAGATCAATGAGAGCCTAGCCCAATTCCATTGACATGAGGATGTTATCTCATAATCTCTCCCTAACCTCACAAAGAACCTTCCTTTTATAGGACAAAAGGACACTCACTTTAGTTGGAAAGAGAGATCATGGCCCTACAAGTGTATGGTTCAAGATCTATCTCGATAATTACACTTGTATAGTTTTTAGAGCCACTTTTAGGAATATTTTTGCAAATAAAGTTATTTTAAAGGTAAATTGTGCTAGAAAAGTGATCCTTAATGGAACAACAAACAACAATGCCTCAAATATACTCAAATTACTTAGAGGATCAATTTTGAGTGTAACAAGATGCCCCCTAATCTGTGAGGGCCAAAGAGAATCTTAGGGACGAAATACATAATACAAGTCATAACAATAATAGGGTAAACTAAGGAGGAGTCCTACAGACCCAAGGATTATGAGAGTAGATATAAACATATATCAAAATTATTATAAACATATATCAAAATTCTTGGGTTGATCTCAATATAAACCCACTAATGATATATAACATATATGAATTTTGATATATGTTTATATGTTATATATCATTAGTGGGTTTCTTTTCAGACGACTCAGTTGAATGAATTCCATTTTCTAGAAATAAGACCCTTCTAATCTTAATAAATCCATTATTATTTGACCATGACTTCTCATCATATCTAAGAACTACTCTATGAAATCTCATCTCCGGAGTAATAGGAACAACGATACTCACTCTACTCTTCCAAAGTCCACCTCTGGTATAGCCCATCTTAATTAGCAGTCAGGACTGAATGCTTGTAGTATGCTTCTCAAAAATAGGATAAAACACAACATTAGTAGCCAAAAAAGCATGAGAAGGAATCAAAACATTAATATAATCCTTCTTACAATCAACAGGGTTATGAGGAAAAGCATCAAATGTAGAAAAAGTATTGGAGATTTTGTAAGCTCAACATCATCACACTTCTTCATAGTAGTCTATAATAGACTAACTTGTAGTTAAAGGTTGTTGGACATGAATTTTGAATAACTAAGTTTTGAAGAGTGCACGCAAAAGAAGAAAAGAGAGTATTTTGTGGGGTCAAAGTAGAAGTCAGAGCGCGTGAAAAAGAGGGAAGGAAAAGCAGCATTGAGGCGTAAAAGCTGGAGAAGCAGCATGTTGGTGAAAAAGAAGGAAAAAATCTAAGACATATTATGGTTTTGGGATAAACTATTGGGGTTCTGAGCCCTAACTCTATGTATAAATATGTAATGGGTTGGGGAAGAATAGGTTGTTGAAAAAGAGGGATTAGGTTGCTTATGAGTGAGAATATTTACTTGACGTTTTGGAAAGATTTTGTAGAGAGAGAGAGGCATGCACTGCAAATAGGCCAGACTAGATTGAGGATATACTATGTTGTATCTATTGTAAGTGCAATGTGTAGGCCTGAGATGGCAATTTCATGAAGACCGATATAGAAGCCAACCGTTATGGATGTATCCCAAGGATTGGGTGAACCACATTAAATATTATGTCTGAATGTATTGTGTTCATGTGATTTCTCATGGATGTTACCTTTATGCATGATTAGTATAGATATGTTTACTATATGATTGATGAGCAGTAATAATGAATGATACAATGGGTTACTTATGTTGCAATCTATGTTATAAGGGTGTTTCACAATAGAGTTTGTTAATTAATCAAAGGATATGAATAAAGATATTGCACACAAGGTGGATAAATAATAATGGATATGATGATAACCTTACATCCCCTTGTCCCTGTAGAAACTTGGTTCTTGCAACCCCAATAGATTCCCCGGGTGAGACTTCACTTGCATGCAAGTGATGCCGAAAGGGTCAATATCTAAAGGGTTTTGTTGGTTGAATAAACTGAACCTAGGGTCTTATAACTGCGAGTCAACAAATGGTTTTGTTGTCGGGACCCAGAATCTGTAATTGAGGGAATGTTTTGAAGGTTGAATAAGAAAGATATCATTGAATGGTTGGAAAGGAAGGATCGTGAATTTTCATGAGGAGAGAATAGAAACCATCAGATGAGCGATAGACAATGGTTGCAAAGGTATATTTTCACAGAGATGCATGAGATTTTCTTTGGTGAATTTTCGATTATTTTAACTGAATGGTTAGAATGGTTAGTGGAGAATATTGGAAGATATTGAACTGCAATCCTAAGGAACTGGACCCCTGAGTTGGTAAGACAATTGAATTCTATAAGTAATACTACTCCCATGCTATCGATTTCCGGTTGAATAACATATTGGGGGGTTATATTACGGAATTTGCAATAGATTGTACCCAGTCATATAATGTCGCAGAGAGGAATTTATTTAAGGTTCCGTGCGAAAGGTTTATGAAAGAATTGTGTACCTAGATAAAGATGTTGTTGTGTGAAAAATGTGTGATGACGATGGAATTTGACTGCTTAGGGGCTTTTCACACATAGGGGAATAGGGGATGACCAGGGGATAGTCTGAAGGTAGGAATGCATGAATAAATAAATGACTAAGGAAGGGAGGGACTGAGGATGTAGAGAAACGAGGAAGGTATACAAGAAGAAGACAAATTTTGGGTATTGCGTAGTGGAAGAAGGTACAAGTGGTTGAAGACTGGGGCTGAGAAAGGAGAGTCACACAATGAGTATGAGAGCATAGTACCCTACACAATAGTCCAGATCATAGAAATAGCACACACAGAAGGAGATGAACATGATTATCAATTCAGTCCTATAATAGAAGAGTCATTAAGTCCTACTCAGGTTGGATCCCATGTCAATTCCACGGCCTCATGTGTGTCACCTAGATATGAGATAACATTTGAGGATTTACCGAAAGCACTTATAGTTAGCAAAGGAAGACAAAACAACAATATCCTGACCAGTAGAAGAAATACGTCAAGTCAAAGTCAACCAACATCACAAGGGGGAGGTACTATGTAAAACACCATGGCAAGGTTAGACAATACATCGAGAATGCCTGAGTTCCAGGGAGATGGATCAGAGGACCCAAAACAACATCTATTTATATGTGAGACAATTTATGTTGCAAATAATGTCTAGGATGAGGCCACAAAGATTGCACAGTTGGAAACAACATTTAGAGGTTGTGCATTAGTATGTTACATGAAATTGCAGAGTACCACACCAGGATGTCACGAAATGACATTGGAAAAAATTCGATAATCATTATTGAAAGAGTTCAAGAATTAGAAGTCTGATTTGCAATACATCACATAATTGAAGGAAATCAAACAAGTTCAGATTGAGTTAGTGTGGGACTATGATCAAAGATTTAAGGATTTGATGGGTAATTCGACATTTCAAATCCTTGATAAACAACACATAGAATGGTTTATTGCATGACTATTTCCATGCATTTGTTTTCCGTTGATACAAAAAAAGGTTGTATCGCACCCTGAAGCTTTGGAGATTTCAATGAAGATGGAAGCATCTCATGTAGGAGATGATGGGGGGATGGCTCAAGTCTAGACCCAATTATATGCCTTGAAAATTCAATTGGAAAAAATGACGAAAGGAAAGGAGAAGTGGGAACAAGTTTGGTGTGTCACGTGTAGGACTGAAGGCCACCATAAGCACGAATTCCAATCCTTTGTGTAGTATTTGGAAATTGTAGCACCAAACCCATTACCAGGAGGGGGGTACTACGAAATATGTAAGACATGGGGACATCATCCACCTAATTGTCCATTGCTGCAGAAATACCAGAGTACGCTTCAGAACTTATTTTGTAAATTTTGGAAGTCAGTAGGGCACAAAGAGAAGGACTATCATGCATTCAATCTGATGATAGAGCGCACTTCATATATGTATACAATTCAGGAGGAAAATGCCATGACAGAAGGAGGTATTCCATAGTATAAAAATCCAAGAGGATTTAATCTAGGAGGACTAGGAGGGTTTGGTAGAGAGAGTTTTGGAAGAGGAGGTAGAGGCCCAATAATCTACTACAATTGTAATCATCTAGGAAACTTATCTCATGATTACTTGAATCCTTGTACAACCGGCACGTATTGTAGAGCATTGGATCATGCGACAAAATATTTTCCTCAATTACATACAAAGTGGAAGGCAAGAGGGAATCAGAACTGGAAGTCGAATCAGAATGTACAAAAGATATCAACAGAACTCACGGTTGGACTCGTGATATAAAAGCATGAGACATTTTCAGAAAAATGACTAAGTAACCAGAAAGGGAAAGTAGAGGGGAAAAAGAAAGGGGAATTTGGTTGTTAATTTGTATATTGGGGAACTTCAGGTGTTGTTTGTAGGGCGCGAAACAATGGAAGTGAAATCTTGAGCCCGCCTGGTCGGGAACTCACGATCGAAAAAGTGGTTGAGTATGGAATGAGGAAGCGGTCGGTCAGACTCGTGATATAAAAGCATGACTGGAAATGTGAATGCGTGAATCTGCCAACCCACGCACTTAGACATTTTCCAAAAAATGAATAAGTAACCAAAAAGAGAAAGTAGAGCGGAAAAAGAAAGGGGAGGGCAATTTTCGGAAGAGGGAATTGGTCTTAACAAATCCCCATTGATGGTCTTAACAGTAATTATGAAGTGCATTAGACAATTGTACAAGCTCTTCAATCAAGGAATAGAGAAAGTGAGTCATAGTTATACTTTCCAGGATGTGTTTGCATAAGAGAAGCATCGAAAAGTTACAGAAAAATCAATGGAGGGTTGTTCAAGTAAAATTATTATACTGTCACCTTGACCCTAAGTATAACAATGACGAATTTTAATTTTAATTTTGTGTGGTTGATATCATAGTCCCATTCGACTTCAGCTAGCATATATCCTTTTATTTCAAAATATTTTTGAAGAAGAATTTTGGTAATTTCATTAATCAAGTAAAAGTGCTAAAATGAACTTATGGGGACATCATCCACCTAATTGTCCACTACTACAGAAATACTACAGTACGCTTCAGAACTTATTTTGTAACTTTTGGAAGTCAGTAGGGCACAAAGAGAAGGACTATTGTGCATTCAATCTGATGAGACAACGCACTTCATATATGTATACAATTCAGGAGGAAAATTCCATGACAGAAGGAGGCATTCCATAGTATAAAAATCCGAGAGGATTTAATCTAGGAGGTGTAGGAGGGTTTGGTAGAGGTCGAGGTAGAGGAAGTTTTGGAAGAGGAGGTAGAGGCCCAATAATCTACTACAATTGTAATCAACTAGGAAACTTAGCTCATGATTACCTGAACACTTGTACAACCTACACGTATTGTAGAGCACTAGATCATGTGACAAAAGATTGTCCTCAATTACTTACAAAGTGGAAGGCAAGAGGGAATTAGAACTAGAAGTTGAATCAAAATGTACAAAAGATATCAATAGATATACATGATGAAGGACCCAAAATAGCAGCCGCCACACATGGAGGAGATAAGACAGGAGTTGACGCAACAAATAGAGGGAGGCAGAGTGAGCAATGGGTGAGGAAATCAGCAAGACCTATGTCGACATTTAACCCCCAAGAAGAAAATGAGACATATCAATAGAGAAGGAATGAGATACTAGGACTTTATTGGATAACATCAACATCATCTGCAATCCATGTGGTTGACATGCCTTTGATATATGATCGCAATACCCTAGAAAGGCCCCTTGAAAAGGTAATTCAATTGAAAGAATTTATGAAAAGTTGTTGATCATTGATGAAAGATGAAACTGGATTGAATGCATTGCACAAAATGATTGATCATTGTACACAAGAAAGGGAATTCCATACCACGTAGAGGGTAGTGAATCAGGTACCTCACAAAAAGAGGACAAGCGACGATTTTAGATTAAGTGCACAAATTGGGGATTATCACATGGACCAGGTCATTTTTTACTTGGGTTTTAATTTAAATGTTTTGTCGAAGAAAACATGGGAAATGATGGGGAAGGCGAAGTTGATTTGGTCTCTCGTCCAGTTAAGATTGGAAAACTAGCACAAAATAGTACCAATTGGTCGGTTCTTAAGGGTACCTATGAATATAGACATAGTGCACAGTGTAGAAGATTTAGAATTCATTGAGATTGTGGATAATAGTAAGCCATATCTAGCACTAATAGGGATTGCATGGGCCTTTGACAATCAGACATTTTATTTTATTTTATTTTTAATGGCTGGCAGAATCGGCAACTAGTTGGGCATGTACTCGCGTTACATGTGTTCGTGTTATCCAACTTCTACCACTATAACCTCCAGGTGTGGATAGCGGCCCCACACGTTACACACTAGATTAGTCGAGGGGAGTTGAACTCGAGACCTCTTTGGAACTTCATTTTCACGACACTTTCCAATTGAGTTGTTCCCACGGGGGTGACAATTAGGCAATTATTAATATGAAGAAAAGGGAAATGATCTTTGAAGTAGGGGACTCGAAGGTGTTGAAACACACACTAACACTGAGAGGGGGGGTGAATCGGTGTCTTGAACTTTTGGATAATTTTCGCACTTTCTCGGATTACTTAAATTAATTGAGTAACATATATGTGTTTCAGTTACTTATTCACACACACACACACACATACACAGACACATATATAACAGTCATAAAAACACAAACTGTATAAAGAAGAATAAATATCATATATTTATTAAACTTGAATAACTATGATACCAATCATCAAACTATTCAACACAAATTGAATAAGAGAGATCCAACTCTCAGATACAAGACCCAACTTGTAGTTCTCATATCCAATTGAGAAGTGAGGAAACCAACACTCATAACAAGACCCAACTTGTAAACATGCACCAACCTGACAAAGAATGACTTTTCATTCAATCCATTGTATTTATATTTGATCCATAGAAATACATCTTTTTCCAACACAATATTTTGTTTATATAGCCATTCAAAATGTGTATGACATTGAAACAACTTGTCTTTCAATGCACCTCTTCATTTCAATAATAATAATGTTATTTTAATAATAACTTTCTTCCTTAATTTTTATTCATAATCCTTCATATCATGTTTATTCTTCCATTGATTAAGTAATTAATTCTCTATTCTCCTTTTTCATTTTCATGTTTCACAATACCATGGGCAAATACCATGGTTTTTTAAACCAAAGACAAATACCATTTAACTTTTAGACTTTTTACATAAAAAAAAAAAAAAATCTTTTTATCTTTTAATACTCCTTTTCATGTAACTTTCTTTTTTATTTTCAATTTACTTTTTACATAAAGTTATAGTTTTCATTATTTTACTTTCATATTTATTTTTACATAAAAATTAGTTTCCATTTAACTTTTTCCTCTTTTGTATTTATACTCCATATATTAATATTAATATTCTCTATTAATATTTAATCTCCATATATTAATATTAATATTCTCCATTAATATTTAATCCCCATATATTAATATTAATATTCTCCATTAATATTAACATTTATATTAATATTCTTCATTAATATTTAATCCATTTAAATTTATATTAATATTCTCCATTAATGTTTAATTCAATTTATCATATTGTGGCTTTCACGTCTGCTATTCTTTTCTATATCAAGCCATCATCCATTTGATCACATTTATGGATCAAATCCTTATTTTGATCCTCAATCAATTCTTGTAAATTCCTTCTTGATCCTTCTCTATAGATTCTTCCTCTGTGAATTAGCTTCCTCTATAATTCCTTCGATTCCATCCTCTAGTTGCTTCAACCTCCATTATAAACTATATCTAGCCTTTATCGTCGATTCCTTTATTCAGGTCCTCAAATTCCTTTCACTAGGTCCCTATCTTCATATGGTTGTGAATTGTAACCAAGTGCTTCTCCAGAAGCGCTTACTGTTCAAACTATGCTAACTTCATCCATACGCTCGTTAGGTTCCATATGATAAATGACTGTGCCCTTATCTTGTGGCCTTAGCCCTAATCACTCGTGCTTCCCACATAAACAAAATCGTAAGTCAGGGCTACACAACTGAGCACTAGCAATGTCTAGCCTGACTTAATCGACGTTGCATAATTAATCGTTCATTGGATGGATGGCCCCTGTCATTTCGGGGGCTGGGTTCCTAGCTCGTATCTCAATGTTATGGACCTTGAAATAAACCTCTAACCGACATGTGGTTTTGTGATCGATGACCCAAAATATTTCGGGGGGTCTAACCCATGTTAAACTCTTCGCACCTTTGATATGCGAAATATTTGTCCACCATTGATCTAACCTATGGTCGGACGGATGGATCTACATCACATCGTTTTTCACCGCCATTAAATCTACGATGATGTTTTAATCCAGGACTGGATGAACGATTGAATTTATTTCACCTTCTACCATGAGATATGACGATCCCTTTTCAACCTCTTTGTGATTTGACGGTCAACGTCGATCTAAATCTACACCCCATGATTATGGACTTCTCCTCGATCTAACAATTGTCTTTTATTCAATCTTGATCAGACCTTCCCTGTGTTTAAGTTTTGTATCCATATTTTACAGAACTCTTCTTCAAATTATCCCGATATTTATTCATTCCCTCGTCTTCAATCGAGTGTTCCGGGATTCACTTAGATCTATCTCCCTTAATTACTTAGATACATCTCACTTTGATTTATTCATTACTTCTTTGCACTCCTCTGTAGCCCAATGTAATATTCCATTAATAGAAATATATCCAAGCCAATTCATTGTTTGACTTGTATCTTCAGCATCCTCAACATTCTCATTCTTGCTCAGGTTCACACCAATGAACTCCGTCATATTTCTCCACCTTTATAAAAAATTAAAACAATTGTTACTCTATACTATCTCTTTTTCCTAATCATTTACTATCTCTTTGTCTTGATCATTTCTTAAGACTTCCTCTATATTCAACATAATTTAAATTATGTGCTCTAATGACTTATAGTTTATCCTTTGATACCACTCATCAAGCATATCCTTGTTATTTCTTGTCTGTCCATGTTTGATTACTTTCCATGTTTGATTCATGTTGCCATCAATGACAACACACAATCAATAATTCCAATAGAAGGTTACTACATCGTTGGATCTGATAGAAGGAAAGAGGCATATCGAACTAGCTAAAGGGAACAAAATTGCTAACCTATATAAAATGACCGCGTGAATGGATGACTACGTTAATATGACTGCATATGGTGCCCTAAGTTAGAGAAGCATTAACTCACGTGCATAGGATTTATAAGAAGGACTGGAACATTGGCAGCAAAGGATGCATGAAGTATCAACCAGATGGTGTGCCTGTATTACTCGATATTTGCAATGTATTTGAACAAAGTTATGTGACCCACCCAAGTATGATGGTTTGAATGATATAAACTCTTTTTTAAAGGTATTTGAGTTGTAGATACTTGAACAACAAATATTGTTGGAATTAGATGTTGTCTTGAAAGCCACTCTATCCAGATTGTGATCTTCACATAAATAAGGAATAGAAGACTAGTCGCAGTGTAAAATATTGATGCAAGTTAGATTTGGTACCGAGGTTGAGCACATTGCATAGAAATATACAGGAGTAAGTGAACCAACAAATCATATTGCGCAACTCATAAATATATGGAGTTTGATACTGAATAAGGAATGGATGCATAAGTTCATACATACATTGGATACGATCCCCAAGAACTGATACTTGGAACTAGAAATGAACAGAGAAACCGCAAATTGGGATGAGATAAATCAAAGGTTTAAGGTAAAATTTTCTTTTAAATATGAATCCTCATTGGTAGACGCAGCTTTGCAGGACATTAGAACCAGGGTTTTTTTGGAAGAAGGGATGATGGATGTAGTACCTGTGTGTAGTGCACATAGAACTTCTATGATAGTTCATGAACTTCTGGAATGTTATAATGTGGCTCAAGAAGATCAGGATGAGGAGGATCCAATAAATATAAAAACACCTAAAACTGAGGGGAAACACACAGTGGAAGGTCCAGAGCTTGAATCAGTTGCGTATGCACAACCACTAAGGATGCCTAAGGTAAATATTGGGACAAAATAAAATACAAAGTTTGCACAAATACGAGACTACTAGAATGATGAAACTAGGGAAAAAATTACAAACTCACTGCGCCATTATCATGATCTATTCCCAACCACTTTTGCATAAATGAAAAGGATAGTTGGTGCGCTAGGAGAAATGAAGATACCTTTGAAACTAGATGCTAATTTAGTAAGGCAGAGACCCTATAGACTGAATTCAAACTATAAAGAGAAGGTAAAGGTAGAGATAGACAAAATGTTAGAAGCAAGAATTATTGAAACAATGGTGGAATCAGAATGGATATGCCCAATGGTAGTACAAGATAAGAAAAAAGGGGGAATCAAAGTTTGTGTATACCTAAAAGAGGTAAATGATGATTGTCTACATGATCCATTTCCGATACCTTTTACAGATGAAGTGCTAGAGAATGTAGGGTGCAGGAGGCATATTCCTTCATGGATAGATTGTTAAGATATCAACAGATAAAGATTGTGTGGGAAGACATATATAAGACTACTTTTGGAACAGAGTGGGGAAACTACCAGTACATAGTGATGCTTTTTTGGTTGAAGAATGCACTTGCAATTTTCTCAAGAGTAGAGGTCACAACCTTTAAAGAATTTATTCATAAGTTCCTTGAAGTTTATTTAGATGATTGAATTGTGTAGAGTCTCTTGAAGAATCACATAGAAGTACTAAGATTAATGTTGGATAGGTGTAGACAATGTCAGATTTCACCAAACTTGAAGAAATGTATTTTCTGTGCACCTTTTGGAATTTTCTTGCGCCATGTAGTGTGTAAGCAAGTCTTACTAGTGGATCCTACCAAGATTGTAGTGATTTTGGAATTACAACCACCTATATTAGTAAGACAGTTAAGAGAAACCCTGGTCCACGCATGATACTACATGAAGTTCATCAAGGGATACACACATATTACAACACCTGTGGAGAAGTTGTTCAAGAAAGAAGCTAAATTTTAGTGAAATGAGGACTGGCAGAAAGGATTGGACACATTGAAGCATAAGTTAGTGAATGCGCCAATTTTGATATTCCCATATTGGAAGAAGGAATTTCATGTTCATGTAGATGCATCATCCAAAACTTTGGGAATCATATTATCTCAGCCAGGAGAAGGAGAGTTAGACCATCCAATTTCTTTTGCAAGTAGGAAGTTGTCAACAACATAAAATAATTACACTATGATAGAACGAAAGGCATTAGCAATGGTGTATGCACTGCAAAAGTTTAGACATTATTTTTTGGGTTCTCATTTCAAGATGTATATGAACCATTCTGCACATATTACTTAGTGAACAAGCCAGTGTTGGGGGAGAATTTGCAGATGGTTTATATTGTTCCAAGAGTATGAATTTGAAGTCATCGTTACGCCAAGTAAGTCAAATGCAGGACTAGATCACTTATCGTGCATTCTATCAAGCGAGGAAGCAAGGATACAGGGAACCTAGATGATAATTTATTGGATGTGCATTTATTTGCAGTTTGAATGGTGGATGATTACTTCACAAACACTGTGAAATTCTTAAGTACATGAATGTCTCCATCGAACATGACAGTTGTACAAAAGAAGCAGTTAGTGGTTAATGAAACATAATATCAACTAATTACAGGGAACTTATCCAATTTAGGTGAAGATGGGATATTAAGACGATATGTGTTAGAGCATGAAAGGCCAATGATACTCTCAGAAGCACAAAAAGGGATTGCAGGATGACACTACGCAGGGAAAGTGATTGCGCAAGAGATTTTTGTGCCTAAGGCTCTGGTGGCCCACGCTTCAGAAGGATGCTAAGGAATAGTGTCAGGCATGTGATGTTTATCAAAGGGTTAGAAAGCCATCCAAAAGGGATGAGATTCCCTTCAATACATAAGTTACACTTTAGGATTTTAAGAAATGGGCAATAGACTTCGTTGCACCAATCAATCCATTAGCCATGAGATCAAAAGATAGGTATATAATCACTGCAAAAAAGTATTTGACTAGATGGGAAGAAGCAACAACCGTCATAGATTGCAGTGCAGAGATTGTTGTGAAATTTATGTTTGAGAATGTTGTTACAATATTTGTATGCCCACACATTATATTTAGTGATCAAGGAACATACTTCTTGAATAAGACGATTGCAACATTGACCGAGGAGTTCCAAGTTCACGACCAAAGGAGCATGTTGTATCACCCTCGAGAAAATGGGACAGTAGAAGCCTTCAATAAAATCTTAGAGAATGCTCTGACCAAGATCTTCAACATAGGAATGGATGATTGGGACTTAAGAATCCCTGTAGTATTATGGGCATATAGGACTACAAGAAAAACATTAACAAGACAAACACCTTTTTGGTTGGTATATGGGAAAGAAGAGATAATTCCAATGGAATTTACTGTGTCGAGTTTGCACGTTGCAGTGATTAAATATTTTTCAGACTCTGGCACAATAGAGGAAATATTTTCACAGTTGTTACAACTCGAAGAAGACCGATTTATCACGGGATTACATGGGCAAGTCCAAAAGGCAAGAGAAAAAGCATGGAATGATAGGCATATTAAATAGAAAAAGTTTCAAGTAAGAGACTTAGTGTTATTATATGATAACAAGTTCAAGAAACACCTTGGCAAGTTTATGATGCATTGGTTAGGTCCATACGTGATCAAGTATGTGATAGAAGCAGGTGTTGTGCAACTAGAAACGTTCAAGGGTGAATTCTTTGGAGGATTGGTGAATGGAAGTCGACTGAAACTCTATAGGGACAACTGACCATCCATGCACTAGTATAACCTACACAAGAACCTATGTACTATAGTAGTGTATTATAGGATGAAAAAGAAAAAGAAAAAGAAAGAAAAGTGGAAAAAGAAAAAGAAAAAACAAAGGAAAAACAACAAAAAGCAAGTAAGTTTCAGAAATAATAAGTGCACAGAAGGAGGGAGTGTTGTGCAGACAAAAGAAACCGCGCTGAAGAAGAAAATTACGCTCACAACCACAACCTATGCAATACATGAATGGGTAAGCCGAAAAAACTACATGGATAAGGATAGATAAAGACCGTTAAACGACATTAAAGAGCATAAATGACGGTTCAAAAACTATAATGACAGCACAACACGAAAATGTGTCGCCATAAATGGAAAAAGCCGATGGAGATTGTGACAGACTGGAAAATTGAAGCAAAAATCTAGTGAAAGTTTTTGAAATAAATAAACATTAAAGCAGACATTGATTGCACAACTAGTGGATTTGACAGTTAATTCAGGTACGAAGGTAGGTGGAAAACTGGAAAAGGGGAACAAAAGTCACGGAGGGTTGACAAACATTGGTCATTTTTAGTTGGATTTGGATGCGAGTAAGAGAGATTCGAGAACCGTGTTGCAGAGCTTGAGAAAAACCACAAAGTCGAAGTAATTGTCAGTAGTAACTAGATTAAAGAGATGGCACCACCAAAGAAAGTTGTGTCCGCACCAAAGAAAGCCCAAATGAGAGCAGAAACAATAGCACTAGAGGTTGAGGAGTCTCTGGGAGCATCATCATCGAAGCTAAGGTTTACTAGGGACTACATTCCGTCGAAGAAGGATGATGCCAAACCAATGACGTTGAAGACAGGTGCCAAGTATCCATTAGTGATGCCCGACATCCCAGATGGGGTCATCATTGATGAGGATATGCTAGGTAAGGTGCAACAACTTAAATATATGGACCACGATATCATAGACACGACGAATTTCCCCAAACTTGCGTCGAGCGAATACTTGGAACTGAAAATAGATCCAACGATGAACCATACTGTACCTGTGCCAAAGGTATGGGCTAGAGAGTTGGAACGGGCTGGCATACTAAATCTATTTGACATTCCACACTTCGGCAGGAGCCAAGAGGTGAATGCACATGTCAAGATGTTTTTAACTAGTGTGCATGACGGTTACTTATGGCTGGACATGCCAGTTTCTATAGACAGAGATATCATTGCATGAATCATAGGCTTACCATCACAGGGGAAGATCCCATCTTGTTGTTTGTAGAAAAAAAGAATGACAGACTCTGTCATAGTTTATGAGGGAGAAATTTCACATTTAGAGGGGTGTGTGGGTTGGACGTACCTGTTATCGCACAAGTTTTAGTATGGGAAAATCCTAACCCAACCACTAAATGGTGACAACTAAGAGGTCACCTACCCACTGTCACCTTAGGCAGGTGTCCCCATAACTTTAAAGGTGAAGTAGTCACCTCAAGGGGGGAATATCGGTGACCCTAGGGGGGATGAGATGACGATGGAGGAATATGAATATGAAGTCCCTCGAGGTCAAATCTAAATGGTATGAAGGTATTGAAATCAAGTCTTGGGAAGGTCCAAGCATTTCCAAGTAAGTTGAGTGACCTGCCAAGTGTGAAAACATGCCCGAGACACAAGGAAAACCAAGCATATAGTGTAATATGTTAGTTTTACGAGCAACTTAAGATTGTTTTCCCTAATTTTCAGCAAAAATAAATGATATATATCAGCATAATAAAGATAACAAAGGCTGCAAAATAAGTGATAAGTATGTGATAAATAAACAATAGATAAAGCTAGTGAAAGCTAGCTCAACTCACCAATGATTAAGCAACAACTTTAGCACAAATAGCAAGGATGAAACATAATCTTACTATAGAGATATTATCATCCTTATGGATGTAGAAAATTTGTTACAACAATAGTAAAATCAGCCACTGAAATCAGTAAAGAAACCACCCAAGAAATGCCTTAAACCAAGTAGAACAAGTAGGAAAATTTTTAACAAATTTTGATGGTCAAAGCACAAGTTATAAGTGACTTTATATTAGGGTTTCTGCAGTCAAGTTATCAGCCTTATGGCTTTAGAAAACCAAGCCCTGTATCATAAAAATCATCCAACACAAATCACTTGTAATTGTCTCAAAGGATGTGCCTAGGTTAGTAGAGGGTCAGGACAAAAATTCAGACCTAGTCTAGGGTTAGTTTAGGAGCTAGTTAGGGTTAATTACCTAGGGTTAGTGCATCCCTAATGGCTGTAGGTTAGTGTCTATTAAATAATCAATTTTCAATGGTTGAAATGGGTCGCCTCAATGAGGCAAGAGAGCCAAAGGCTCAAGGAGCACTTCTCCAAAGAAAGAGACTTAAAACTTGTAAAATAATGTTTTCCAAGGCAATAATTTTGTTTCTCCAATGTCACAAATAAATGACTGGTGCTCATAATAGTTGGGTTAATGGGGTCATGCAAAGAAAGAGATAGATAAGATACCCCTTGGGGGTGTAAATCATCTTAGTCCCCAAGGCAATTTTCTCTATCTAGGGTTTAAGATAAGAGGGTGTATGCCCTTATATTTCTCTCAACAAATCCTTGTTTAACCAATAACATGTAGCATAAAATTATGGAGACTATGGTGGGGGTGTATTCCCTTATACTTCCCACCAAGATATTATCACAATAACCATGACTTGAAACAAATGATAGCATGAAAGTAAAAACCATACCAATTCAAGGAAAAATTCTAAGACAATCCACCAAAATAGCAAGAGAGAAGCCTTCCAAGGCTAGCACATCACTTCCATCAACCATAAATCAAGAGATAACCATAAACAAGAGAACAATAGAGACAATTTTCCAAAGGTAGCGACAGAGTTATCATAAAATAAGATCTTATGATCTCTTATTTATACAAAATGTTACTAAGATAACTTGTCCACATAATTAGGGGTAAACCATAAGAACAGGGGTCAAAAATATGGGAGGGTTGATGAGGTGTCCTATTGGGTAGATCTTGCCCTAGGTCAAGGAGATTTTCCAAGAGATCCCTCTCTAAGACATGTAAATTAGGTGAAGTGGTTGGGGTCAAGACTCAATGGGCATAGGGCTCATGACATACAAGAGGTCATAGTGTCTCATTCATGGGTGCCTTTGTAGAGGGTGTGTGGTGCTTTTGTCCACAATGCACTTTTTCCATTATTTCATTCTTTCATAATTTTAAGGAAAGTTTGAAGGTCATTGCCCTAGCGTGGTGTCCAGATAATGGCAGTGTCACCCATAAACAACTAATGGAAATGAGAAGGATGGTTTGTGATGAGACCCCCTTTCTCCCAACCATGAAACTGAGAGCCATTAACTTGGCTTGGTGACCAGATCATGGTAATTTCATACCACTAGATATTTATGGACATGATAGGTTGTCTCATGATGAGACCTCCTATCCTCCAACTAAGATTTTAAGCATTCTTAATCATATTTTATTATGGATCCCCCTCTTCTCAAAGGTATGTGTTTTATTTTTTTCTTGGGTGATCCCTGGGTGAAGCATCTAGAAGGTTCATACATAGGATTTTATCTTTTACCTAACATCAATCCCTCTGGGCCCTTATCCCATTCTTCCCATATAATGAGGGACAATCGTTTCTTGGGTCAATACACCTTAAAATCCCAAGAGACAAGGAAATGGGGGGAAATAATGATGGAAAGTGGTAAGTATGGTCGAGAATGGTACGATGATCCTTCAAGATATTTCCTAGTAGAAAACCCATCCCCAAGGAATACCACTTACTAGGGCACAACTTCAACCACCAAGGTGAAGCAGGGCAAAAGGGATAATGTCCAAGCATATATCATGAAATCTGAGCAATTTAAGATACAACATACTTAAATTCTTTAAATATTGAAATGATGTTGACCATAATACTGACTTGTACCTCATGGAGCAAGGCCTACTGCCTTCTGGAAGCCAACTGATGTGGTGAATGCCATCTGGAAGTTTGCAACCTTTGTGGTAGTGAGAAGGGTCTCCATTTGTGTGAAAGGATATTTTTGGTCATGTAGTCTTTCAACACTCCATATCTGCAACCTGACGGCCTCGAGACATAATATCCTTAGTTATTTACAAAATGGGGATAACAATACCAAGTATCAGTGACCCAACAATAAGAATTGTGAGCAAGCACTAGCGTGCAAGTTGCTGAGAAAGTGCAGGAAAGACCAAGTGCCCATAGGCGTGATAGTTGTGGCTGAGAAGTGTGTAGAAGGGGTATTGATGAGCTGGGCATTGTTTTTACTTAACCTATTCCTCATCGATTGCACAGAAGCAGAGAACAAATGCATGGAATTCCACTGTTCCTAGTTGTTAATTTTGATTGTGTTCACAACGTGGAATGAACTAGAGGATGTGCAGTTTCTGGGTCTAAGAGGTAAGTCATGCTTGGCCACCAAGTATCATAACTTTTGGTACACAATGAACAAGAGAAGACAAATAGACACCAACATTGATTTCTTTTTGTACAATGAAAGGATTAGGAGGTGTATCTAGAATACACCATGAATTTCGCCATGACTTGTAGAGGTGTACACACTGATTGTGCGATTCCGAGAAGACTGTAATCACATATACCTACAAGAAAATAAAGACCCGAGAAAGGAGAGGGTCTAGACAAAGTAAAAAATCACAGATGAAGACATCCAACTGATTATGCAGGATTGGGACCCAGACTGGAAGGTTCTTGCGAATGAAGCAAAGACAGAGCACCCTGGCAATGAAGAAGAACACCAAGGCAATGGTCAAGGAAATGACGCATGGGATGCGCAGAAGACAGTACCAAAAGCAAGGGATGAGAGGAAAGACCAGGATAAGGGGACAACAACATCTGTATAGAAGAAGATGAAATCCCATAAAGAACTAACTATCTACACTTTCACAAACGATGATATAAACATGATCAATTATCAAGTGAGGGATGTTGTAGAAGAGTCAGCTCAAAAAATGTCGCAGAAACATGAATAATTGCACCAAAAGGTGCAGGAACAATTAACGACAATGAAACAAATCTGGGAGGTAGTAAGGAGAGCACCAGATAAAAGATCCAGAGAAGGAACAACAATAAGTGTGACATGGGAAGAGGGGTCACAACTTCTTACCTGTCAAAGATAGTAGAAGCGCGCAGAGTTTTGAATACATTTACAGATGTAATTGAGTTCCCCACACCAGATATGTAGGAGAAGGCATGAGTACTAAGTAATGTAGGCTTAGTTGTTTCACAGATGACCACAGGAGCACTACAAGGATTACATACAAGTATTGCATAGGAAATTCAGTTCCGCACAGAGGCAACGTCAAAGGAGTTGTCTAAGGTAATGATTGATAAGGAAGAACTACAGAACAATTATATGATATGTAGCACACTTTTTAGTGCCAAGGCTTAATCGCTCTGATACCAAACTGTAACACACCTTTTACATAGCTCATACAAGCATTATATAATCCACATGCATTTAAACAAAGAAATACATTTAAGCTCAAAGTAATCAGAATAATTATTGTTATAATAAACAATCAATAGAATAACATTTATTCATATGCACAACATGATACATGATAGTTATATATACACATAGATGCATAATCATGAATAAAACATCATCTGATACTTATCTTTGAAAACTTTGGTGATTCCACTAACCACGTACAGGCCTTCCACGAACCTCCCAGTCTTAGACCGCATTTCTCATCAACTCAACAGTGGTCACCCCCGAACTGGGACTAAGATCCACCCCAAAGCAAGGAATCCTAGGCTAGGCTGAGGTTACAGGGAAAACAGCACAGAAGACTGGAAGGATTCTTCACAGGATTCCATCTTACGCCCACTACTACCAGACTCTCATTCCCCACATGCTTGTTCCGCCCGGGAGTATACACCTTCACAAGCACAGTCCATCGGTGCTACACCTCCTTCTCTGGGTCTCAGCAACATGCAGGATCAATAAGTCTCAGAGCCTGAAGCTGGTGTTGGACACTCTCTAGAAGAAACCACTTCCCAGCAAACTCTCTCACCTGGAGAGAGTTGCTCACAGGTCTGACAGCCTGCCTCTTCCAACAACATTCACCTCCCTCACCAAGAGAGAGGTCATACACAAGCTCAATCACAAACTTACACAGGCCAACAAGCCAGGCGCAGTCCAGCTCTACATGGCCACAACAACCAACTGGGAAAACTAACACAGGCTTCCCAAACAAGCTTAGCAATGGCGCAAGGTCTCACAGTGATGGTTCTCAAGAATGCGTGACAAGTAATTCCCACTAGGGTCGACATAGACTCCATGGATTAGAACGGAGGGTGAACCTGACTCTTCAGAAACAAACACAGACTTTTCGGCTCTCAGAGACGCACGAGATATTCTTGCAGAGGTCGGGTCAGTCATAGTGTTCAGAAGCTCCGTACACGCTCAAACAGTCAGGTGGAATGGAGGAGGAACCCCTCTCACGGCTCAGAACAACCATTTTATTTGCATGTACCAGGGTTGACACTTGTCACCCATGGAACTGCATGCATTCCATTAGCATGCATCCCCTTTTCACTTTTTCCCCTTGCCAGGAACTTAGGATAAAAAATATAAAATGCACATGTTCTTTGGAATAATAATAAAATGTTATTCCCAAGGCTTAAGCCCCTAGGCTCAACACTTAGCCCCTTTTCCCACCTTCCAACCCCTAATTCCTTGCCCACTATGTGGAAGCTCAGTCCCCCTTCACTCATTCATTGTGGTCGGTCTGCATGCGACAGTGTTTATATTTTATTAATGTGTTGCATACATACAGGTACAAAATCAGGCCCTTGGCCTCCAACCCTTAGGCTCTCTAGCCTAACAATCACATAAGCCCATAGGCTTATACAAACTTGGCTCACCATCATATAACACATATTTACAATTCATTTCATACATCATATTTACAAAGGGCTCGGTCTTGGGGACACTACACACTAGTTGTCTAGGAGAATGAAGAGGTCAAGTAAAAGGCAGAGAGGATATTGAAGGAGAAGGATGAGACCGAGTAAAAGGCAGAGAGGATATTGAAGGAGAAGGATGAGGTCGAGCAACAAGTAGAGAGGATATATCAGGTCATTCAAAAAATATATAAGGAGATTCAATAGGTGTTGATGGTGGTAGAAGCCACACTAGAGGAAAAAGTATCCAAAATCAGTGAATTCATTCAAGGCTTTGGCACTAGAATCATAGAGTTCGAAGTGCGCACTACACCAGGGACACCACCTGAGGAGAAGGAACAAAGAGAAAGAACAACCATAATCTCAGTGGCAAGCATTAAGAGTTTGGATGATGAGTGTGTGAAGTTATGCGAATAAAACACACAACTTTGGAAAATTTTTACAGAGGATCCAAATATGAAGGCCATCAAGGAAATATTAAGGAATGCATAGGAGAAGGTGCAGAAGGCCATGGGGAATATAAGTATGTTTCCACCATATAAGAGCATAATGACCATCCTGGAGAATAGGCAGACATACAACGAGATGGAACAACTAAGGGAGGAGAAAAATACTCTCACACAACGATTGGTACCCCTGTAGGATGAAGCACTTGAGGTCATAGGGGCATTGGCAGTTGTGCAAGGCCTAGTGAAGAAAGAAGCACAAGACAACGAGGAGAATCTCATGACCCTAACTACGTAAGTAGTAGAGGATATTTTGGAGAAAGAAGTTAAGGTAAATAAGGAAGTTGCTACAACAAGAGAAACCATCCAAAAGTTCATGGAGGCATGGAAGGGTGTGATGTAATAATATTAAGTGGCTCAGGATGAGCCACATGTGAGTGTTGGGGGCCTGTTGGATAGGCATTTTTAATAACTAAGTTTTGAAGAGTGCTCGCAAAAGAAGACAATGGAGCAGTTTGTGGGGTCAAAGTAGAAGTCATAGGACATGCAAAAGAAGGACGAAAAAGAAACATGAAGGCGTAAAGGCAAGAAAAACAACATGAAGGCGTAAAACAAGGAAAATCAACATGCCATCAAAATGAAGGAAAACAACTAGGACATATTAGGTTTTTTTGGATAAACTATTGGGGTTCTGATCCCTAACTCTATGTATAAGTATGTAATGGGTTGGGGAAGAATAGGTTGCTGAAAAAGAGAGATTAGGTTGTTAATGAGTGAGAATATTTACTTAGGGTTTTGGAGATATTTTACAGAGAGAGAGGCGTGCACTGTAGAGTGGCCAAGCTAGATTGAGGATATAATATGTTGTATCTATTGTAAGCACAATGTGTATGCCTAAGATGGTGATTTCATGAAAACTAATATAGAAGCTAGTCGTTGTGGACGTAACCCGAGGATTGGGTGAATCACGTTAAATATTGTGTCTGAATGTGTTGTGTCAATGTGATTTCTCATGGATGTTATCTTTATGCATGATTAGTATAGATTTTTTTGTTATATGATTGATGCACAGTAATAATGAATGATACACTGGGTCACTTATGTTGCAATCTATGTTATAAGGGTTCTTCACAATAGAGTTTGTTAACTAATCAAAGGATATTAATAAAGATATTGCGCACATGATGGATAAATAGTAATGGATATGATGATATCCTCACACCCCCTCGTCCTTGCAGAAACTTGGTTCCTGCAGCCCTAGTAGATGCCTCGAGTGAGACTTCACTTACATGCAAGTGATGTCGAAAGGGTCGATATCTAAAGGGTTTTGTTGGTTGAATAAACTAAACCTAGGGTCTTATAACCATGAGCCAACAAAGGCCTTGTTTGCAATCATGCAATCCCTTAATGGTCTGATCTTTATTAGTCATCTGTAGCAACAAGAGATCATAGTCTTTCTTCAAATCCTGGTATTCATCAAATAAATGAACATTATTTACCTAAAGGGGAACAACTTCATCTCAAATCTCATCAACATAGGCATGTAAGTAGGTAGCCTCATTCTCTATATAGGTATGGGTTCTCTCTAGACTATTGACATTCTCCTTCAAGCCAATAATATATCTATCACAGAGGTTTTTAACTTACTCCTCTAAATCATCAAGTGTTGTGAACAAAGTTGGTTCACAAGGTAAATACCCAATGTAGGTAGGACAATAGGTTATAATCCATAAAGGATAATATATTAAATAATAATGTATATGAATATGAGATGATCAGATACAATAAAAATGAGGGCCTTTTATACCCACGTAGGGGTGCCCTTCCATGAGGAGACGTGACCTTTCATTGGGAAGGTGTCTCTTCATTAATTGTTCATTAAATATTATAATGTATTTATATTTATAATTATATATTATGTTCATAACATTTCCTTCCCCTTAATTTTTTTTTTTCCTCAAAGCATACTTATGGAATACTTATCTCTTGCTTTGGCTTGTAATATTGTCTCATTATTCTTTATCCTTGAATTAGTGATCGTTGAAGACTTGAAATTATAGGATCTTCTAAGCGTTGCGTAGAAACATTGAATTGTAAGGGAGTCTGCCCACCTTAAATCGATTTTTTTCACAATGGGGCTTTTATGAGGTTCTTGTAGACAATTTGATGTATTTTGACTCCCATGATAACTTCTACCTTGAGCATCATTTGTAATGGAGGTAATAAATTTTGACATATTTGTCATTTGTTTCTGTGGATACATTGATTGGTTGAAGTATTGATTTTTGTGATTAGGTGTCTATAAGGTATCCTTACAACTTGATCCTTAAATTGTGTACTTGTAGCTTTTTCTTGATTAACACTTGGAATTGAGTCTTCTTCATAGCTATGGCTTGTTTCTACTTCGACATGTGAAGACCTCTTTACATCAATTGAATCCTTTTGAGCTATAAGGTTGACTGTGTATGTATTAATTGCTTTATCCACCATCAATTTTTTTCATTTGAAGACTTATGTAGTTCCATAGGTTCAGTCATTGTCTCTTTATCAACCAATGATTCATTATTGGTAAGTTGTTCTAACTTGTCTTGTACAATCTTCTTATCATTCTTTATCTTCTTAATCTGGGGGAGTAAACTTTTATTATGGGATTTTAGGCAACACATTTTTGTGTCTTTGTCTATGACGATTTTGTCACATTCTTTTTGGATCTCAAGTATTGACTGTTGTTTGTCTGACAATAGTATTTTAGAGATATGATCAAGATATTTTGACATAGATGTTAGATCTGACTTCACTAAGACTTCATGCAATTTTATTTTTTTCTTCTTGTAGGAAAATATTAATTTTTTTTTCTCAAGGTTTAATACTAAGCTACCCAGTGCCTCTAACCAAGTCGAGCCGAGGATTATATCAATGTCTTTTTCATATATAGTTGTAACCTCAAAATTCGAGACGAGTTTATAATCTTCGAGTGACAACGATAAGTCCTTGATGTCATATTTATTTCCAAAAAAAAATATTTTGTTTCGATTACATTTGTCTTTGGAGTTATTAATTGATTCACCAAATCCATACTTATGTGATTTTTATTCTTATGTGGGCAATTGTGGATGCTAACTTCTTTTTCTTGAATATTTAATGTAAATGTTAATAATTTGATGCGTTTGGTTAGAAGATTTTTACCAGAAAACATTCCTTCCTTAAAATCCATTTTTTAATTTGAATTGACCTTATAATTATTATAATATCCCTGTAATAATAATAAGACTTAAGCTTCTTGACTTAATAGATATCTTCCTCTAATATTTCGTTATACTCTTTTAAGAAAATA
>ML803812.1:57832-68442 GCA_009831015.1 Picea engelmannii | reverse complement strand
TATATGGAAACAAAAACTTCTTGTACATGAATTTCCACGATAGAGAAAATTAGATATGAAATGG
The DNA here is from genome assembly GCA_009831015.1 of Picea engelmannii. Classification (NCBI taxonomy): domain Eukaryota; kingdom Viridiplantae; phylum Streptophyta; class Pinopsida; order Pinales; family Pinaceae; genus Picea; species Picea engelmannii. The sequence continues at coordinate 68,378 of ML803812.1, read as the reverse complement.
TAAAGATAGTTATCTCTATCGACCATTAAAGTAAAAAAGTTGGGGCCAAATTTACATGGAAAAACTAATTTAAAGAAACACAATGGATGTTTTTCTTTTTGGAAACTCCATGAATCATACATTTAATTCCAACATTTAAATGTTAGCAACTTTAATAAGACAATATCTATGTTAGGTACTCCATAAATCATTCATTTAATTCCAATGTTTAAAGTTTTGGCTTTTTAACTTTATTTTCTCTCTTTTTTTTATGTGGAAGTTTAGGGGATTAAGATGAAGCCGTTGTGTTATGTTTATTTTTCGGGGAGAAGCCAAGTTGAAGAACATGGAAAAGATATAGAGGAAGTGATTTTCAAATCAAAAACATACAAATGGGTTCAATCATGCATTCAAATAATCAATTATAAATATTTTGTTATTTGTACTTCATAGAATAATAAAAGGGAAAGAGAGTTATTAAATATTTTCAACTTTGTAAATTATTGATTATTTTTAACAAATTTGAAATGTTAAAATGTTAGTAACATTAACAAGTGTTGCATAGCAGCATAGTCCCTCCTGGGTTGGAATGGGAATAAATGCACAGGTATGGAGGTACCGTGGGATAATGAGAAGCCCGAAGTACCGAAGACACATGGAAACTCTCGTAGACATGTGGCAAGCAACAAGCATGACAAGTGGTATCCATGTAGAAAAGGACATGTGGCACTCTGTGACACTTCAGCCATAAGACGTCAGGCTGCTACATGACTCTGAGAGAATGTCACTCTAGGAGTTTTCCTTCCAAAACAAACACAGTTCCCCCAAATCCCGAAGCCCCGAAGAGTCAGAGTCTTGAATTCCCGAATTAGTTAATGATAATATTATATTAATATCATGTCAACAAGTAGTTAGCGAGAAAGTCACTTTGTGAGAAATTTGTTCCATTGCTAAATATGGCCAGGGGAGTTCTAAAATTGGCAGGTTGGTAAAACTTTAGCAGGGTCGCCCAGATCACACATTGGAAACTGATCAACGACTCACATTCATTTCGAAAAGAGAAGGCACCCGAGCGTTAATTTTCTAGAGAAATTTTGGCATTGAAACCATTTAGTTTTTGAAAGTATTCTCATTCTAATTATACTATGTTTTTCATAATCCATATTGTTTTTATTTTCTTAATAAGATTCCGTAATTTTTCCTATTACCAGTGGTGCAGCAGATAACTACTAAAAAGCACAGATATCCCCATCACTTGTAACTTGATATATTGTTGGAGTCTCACTTGCCATCTTGGAAATTTCCGTTCCTACGTTGTAGGTTTTATCTCTTCAATGTGTTTATGAAATTCATTTATAATGATCTTTATATACTTCCAACTAACTTTCATCCTAATATTTAGAGTTAAATTCAATTTCCATAGTCAATTCTTTAATTTTTCCCATGGACAAAGTAATCAACATCCATTTCATTCTATTAAATAGATCATTTGGCTTGTCTGTCTCTATATGTGTTAGGATAAATAAAGTTATATGTGGTGGCAAAAAAACCCATATAATTTTTTTTGAAAAGGTGTTCAGTGTCGAAGATTCTTTGATTTTCTTATGTGACCTCTGTGTTTTCTAGTTTTTTCTATATATTAACACACACCTAACATGATTGTTTATTTTCACGAGTTTTCAGCTCATTGAAGTTAATTTAAACTGTGTAAAAAGAAGGTGTCAAGACAGAGGAATATGCCATTTTCCTGAAACTTTTGTCCATGAGCAGCACACCCACTTTGCAGAGGTTGATCTGCAATTTCTCTCCAGGAAGAGGGCATCTTTGTAACATGCCTATCCAACTGAAATATTTGTAAGAACTGAAATATTTTTAAGATTCCTATGACAGTTCAATATAATACCAACTGATATATTTGTAACATTTCTATCAAGTTGATTATTTTTTGGAAATGATAAAAAAGTTTGAAGGTTTTTATTTCTGCGGATATTCTTGTAGTTGTATTTACAAGTATGTTGACCCTTGAATCTATTGGGACCGAAACGACAACCTAACGAGGATGTTAATCCTACTGCATTTTTATAGATGTGGTACTCCTCTTTAAGTTTTTCCTGGGGTGTGTATATTACAAATGTGGGACTTAGAGAAAGTATGTGGTAATGACTTAAAGAAATACAAAACGATAGAAAATATTTTTTTGTTTTTTTGAAATAAAGGTTCCTAGAAAATAGGACCAGGAATCACACATTAAACATTCAAATTAAATAAACACAATTTCTTGACATCCAACATAGTTTAAGATAATGATTTATTAGCACATAAAAATAAAAGAAGATGACCGACATGCATACATAGAACTAACTTTGCATTCTGAAAACAGGGTTACAAAGCATCGTCGAGATTGTTCTCGAGATAGTTTTCTTTGAAATTTCTCAAAAAATAATAATGTCTATTACATATTCCTCTAAATTTAAATGCATTTTTCATATAGACTAGTATTGGGGCTCCCACGGACCATAAAATAAATAAGTACAAGAAATAAGACTGTAGAAAGAATAAGTGGGTGATGGTAGACAACAAGACCTGAAAAGAATAAATTGGAAGTTATCAGTCTTTGGTTAGAAATTTTTATTTAAAGAGGTGGAATAACTGGATTGATAAAGAAAACAAGATGTGATCATTATAGACTTACTATGATGTTATCTCTCTCCCCATTTTCTATTTGCTTGTTGATGCCTTTTTATTTCTCTCGTCGACGATTATTGGAATCGTGACAACCGCTTGTTTCCCTTCATCCTTGAGCTTGTTGATTTCCATTTGGAGCCATTCTTCAATGTAGCTTCTCATGGGGACCACAATGATATCATGCCATATTTTTATGTTGAAAAGCTCGCTTTCTAATTCCCTTAGATTGATAGAAAGATTACACAGAGGCTATAAAATTTATTGATTTTTTACTGAATATTCCACTAGCCAGTTGTCCACGTCATCCTCATCATATTCAAGTATGTCATAAAACATTTCTAAATACAACCCCTTAAAAATATCAACTTGTTCATCGAAGGCTTGCTTGTTTAAGAACAAGGAGTTGGGGATTAATTTGGGGTCTTGGATGTCGTTGGTACTTCTGGCTAAGTCTATTTCGGTCAACTTTCTTCATAGTTCTTCTTTCTTTGATACGGCTTGTTCACATGATAGGACAATGAGATGTAGGTTCTTAATTTTCTCTTTCCAACATGCATTTAATTGTTTGATCATGTTTGGGGAGGGGATATATTCTTCTCTTCTTCTCATTTCTGTCATGTTGGTGACGTTGATGCCAAAAGGGACGATTGCGTCTATATAGAAACCTTCTTCATTTTTTAAATCCGCCTGCAAATATTCCTAGAGGGCAAGTGCCCTTATTCCAAAGGAAGTTATACTTTTTTATGTTTCCCAGGCTTCAGTAATTAGCTCCATTATTTTCTTGATATTCTTCTCCACATAGCCTCTACATGATGTGAGGAGGCTGGAGGATCCTTTTAACATGGTTGGGTGGAAAACACGATTATTGCTAAAGGACTAGCAAGCAATGGGGTAGGAATCAAAACTTCCTCCAATTCCTTTATTCGGTCCTTCAGTTTGGCATTCTCCACCTCAAGGCCTCCAATGGAATCATCAAGAGCGTCTCTGGTTGCTTGTTGAATTTGGGAGATTTGGGATGATTGCATGCTCCTAAGGTTAATCTATGAACGAGATTTCCCTTTCTTATTTCTTACATCTCTCTTTTCAATAATTAATTTTTTAGATTCGTTGTCAAAAACAACGCTCTAGAATATGAAGGATTCATCTTCGTCAAAAATATTGGTCTCAGCTATTTCCATTAGGGGATTATGGTGGATCGCATCCCCGTGCTGATAAACACTGGGGAATATGATTTTGAGATCGGTCTCAAGTTCCATGTCTTCAAGGGAGAAGACATGTATATCACTTTCAGTTCCAGGCTCTTTCGCTTCTTGCATAACGTTTTTTCTCTTCTTCCTCACGGGAAGCTTGTGAGAACTATCAATTTTACTCAGAGGAGGGTTCTTATATCCTCCTCCATTTGAATAAACGTGGGTTGATTTGTTACTGGGGTGGGTCATTGGAGCGATGCTCCGAGATGTCATACTCTTGGGAATGGCAGCTGGGGATTGGACACTCTTCTCACTGGGGCCTTTTCCCTATTGTTTGTACAATTCATTGGTTCTTTTCAATGTATCTAGGTCGTCAGCATCAAGAGTAGGAGTGTTCTCATCATTGTTTCTGTCTTTGTTTAGGAGTGTATGGATAAAAGAATTGTTGAAGCCAACTGCTAGTAAATGTTCTACAAAAATCCCATTAGGGTCAAACCCTCTCAGTATTTCAACATATCTTAAGTTCAATTTGTTGAAATGGCCTGCGAATTCGTCAATATTATTGATGTTCCTGAACACGAAGTCCCCGACTTTGCAAGGCAGAGGAATGAACTGCTTTTTTCTCTTCTCATGGAAAAAATGAAACAAGTAGTTGTATTGCCTTGTTATTTCTGTAACAAACATTCTTTCTGTAATGTGATATGGAAGGAAAGAAAGAATTTCCTTGGAGCCAAAAATCATTATTACACTGTAATTCTCCATTTGTTCAAGTGTCCCCTTCCTGTTCAAAAACTTGGTTGCCTGGTCAAACATCCGGGGAGCATCCTTTCCTAACAATAAATCTTTGAAAACTGAGACAAAGTCATTAAAAACCTCATAAAAACAATGGGAGGCCTGGTACCAGAAGGTTACTGGGTAGAATTCACAGTTTACCTTCTTGTACAAAGACAATTTTGGAAATGGACAGCAAGGCGGTATCGCGAAAACCAAGTAGGATGACATATAAAATTTCTTCTCATGTTTGAATAGTGACAATTGGGACCATATTTCAATGGAAATCAGCTTCCCCCAATAAAAAATGGCTTGTTCCTTGACCGTGAAATAAAAAATATAAAGAATCATGCCAGAAATGCTTGTTGTGGATTCCTGTCACATTATCCTCATAAACAGTCAGGCAGTTTCCCAGAATGGATTTCTAAACAAACTAACTTGCAACCTTGTGATATCTTCAAGAACTGTCGTTGGGTCTTTCAGGAACTCGGGTAAGAGGTCCAAGCTGTTATCATGTTTTTTTAGGAACTTCTTGCAGTCTTCTCCTCTGAAGGTCAATGTTGGCTCCGACAATCTCAACATCTTGCAGAAGACCTGAGGTGAAAAAGAAACATGAGAGTGGTCCCGCAATGGAATAATTATTTGGCTTGAAATATATCTCTTGGTGCACAAAGAGACCACCTCCTTACAGTCAAAGACTTCATGGAAACAACCTGCACGAGCAATTCCAGAGGTCTAAATTAATTCATTGTGGGCGGAAGGGGATGAGTAGTAAGAATATTCCCTAGACCACTCAAAGTTTTGGTCCTCTTGCCTGAATATGTTCACTGTATCTCCACATAAATGTTGTCGATCTATTGCCATAAGTTGACAAGAACATCCATTTGATCCAGATAATGTTTGAAATGAACACTCGGAAGGGATAATATAACCCTCCACAAATCTTGGTTTAATGCGTGTGAATGGGAGATCTCCTCGAACCTTTCTCTCATTAATGAAAATCTCTATTGTTAGCATTAAAGATTACTAATTTCATACTTAGAAATAAGTGCAAAGGTGGCAGGGACAACGAAGAGCGATTAAGGATTGGAGATTTCGTGAACCCACCAACCCGACGACCCGTGAAAGACATTCTATGATGTTTGAAATGAACACTCGGAAGGGATAGTATAACCCTCGAAAAATATTGGTTTAATGCATATTAATGGGAGATATCCTTGAGCCTTTCACTCATTAATGACAATATTTATGGTTCCTTCATGATGAGTTGTTAGCATTAAAGCTTACTAATTGCATATTTAGAAAGAGGTGCGAAGGTGGAGAGGATGGGGAAGAGCGATTAAGGAATGGCTAAGTATGGAAAGTAGTCGGTCGAGCTTCAAAATAGGGTCACAAGGGATACTTGGGAGAGGTGAGGCCCGAAGGTCAAATTGTATGTCTCAGAACTTTTGAGTGCAAAATGTGTAACACGAAAGAGGGCATGATGGGGGCAGTCCAGCGGTCAATTTGTATATCGCGGAACTTCGGTTGTTGTTTGTAGGTCAAGGAACAATGGAAGTGCAATCTTCAACCCACTTATCCAGGAACCTGCAATGGAAAAAGCGGCTAAGTATGGAATGGGGAAGTGGGTGGTCAGACTCATTTTAGGTAATATATTGAAATTTGTAATGGATATCCCATTACCTGGAAAGATATTTTCTGCATGTTTCTGGACAAGTTGTGGAGGGATAGTCAGTGTGACCGTGCCCTCGTTCCTTTCGCTCATTAATGACAATCTTTACGGTTGTTGCATGATGAGTTGTTAGCATTAAATCTTACTAATTGCATACTTGGAAAGAAGTGCGAAGGTGGCGGGCACAGGGGAACATCGATTAATAATTGGAGATTTCGTGAACCCGCCAGCCTGACGATCCACGGAAGATATTCAAGAAAAGGCCAAGTATGGAAAGCGGTCATTCGGGCTTCAAAATAGGGTGACAAGGGATCCTCAGGAGACATGAGGGCCCGATGGTCAAATTGCATGTCTCAGAAATTTTGATTGAAAAATGTGTAACATGGAAGAGGGCATGATGGGGGAGTCTGATGGTCAATTTGTATATCTCAGAACTTCGAGTGCTCTTTGTAGGTCACAGAACAATGAAGTACAATCTAGAGCCCGCCTGCCTGAGAACCCACGATAAAAAAGGTGGCTAAGTATGGAATCGGGAAGCGGTCGGTCAGAGTCGTGATATAAAAGAATGAGTGGAAATGTGAAACCGTGAGTCCACCAACCCGCGCAGTTAGACATTTTCAGAAAAAATGACTAAGTAACTAGAAAGAGAAAATAGTGGGGAATTCAGTTAAGTAAAGAAGGGGATAAAAGAGAGTGGGAAAATAGAAAAGGGGAGGGAAATTTTCGGAAGTGGGAATTCGTCGCAAACACGCCCCATTATTGAAAATCATCATTTTCTAGTCCAATATTTTATCCACATACTCGTTTTGTATTGTGTTTGTATCATTAAAAAGGGTGTGAGAAAATGAAAATATAAACTATAACTTGATTTTTAGCTATAACTATGTATAGTTGATTTACAGGAACTATTGATGTTTGGCTTTTGTACATAACAGTGGGTTAGAATAATTTTGCATTCTTACTATGATAAGGCCTTAACAAAACTAGAATAAGTAACAAATTTTTCCAATTCAATTTTCACACACAAAAATTCTCTGATCCCATAATATTCATCTTCGTCGATCCGATAATAGGGAGGTCGATTTGGTAGATTGGGCTATTGGTCATTTCAGGCGACTGGCGTGTGTCAGCTAATGCTTTGATGAAGATTTGTTTTTATTGCAACCTATGGGGGTAATTGTGTTTTTGATACATTGTTTAATGTCTTGAAATATTATTTTAAGTATTAAACTTCTTGCAACAAATTATTCATTGAATGGTTTGTTGTTTCCCTCTGTTTTTACCTCTATTATTTCACTTTTCTGTCATTACTTTGCTTCCATCCAAGGAGAACCTCATCCATATCATCTTGTCAATTTAATCATGCTTTTGTCTTGGTGAATCAACCCTCTATCTCACCAACAAATTCAAAAGAAACAAACTTCCAATGGCCTGGCTCTGCCCTTTAGCACTCAGGTGCAGAATTTAGGAGCAACAATAACTATGAAGTCAATTAGACATCTCTACAAGCTCTTCAATCAAAGAATAGAGAAAGTGAGTCATAGTTATACTTTCCAGGATGTGTTTGCATAAGAGAAGCATCGAAAATCTACAAAGAGATCAATGGAGGGTTGTTGAAATAAAATTATTGTACTGTCAACTTGACCGTAAGTATAAAAACAACAAACTTGAATTTTAATTTTTGTGGTTGATATCATAGCCCCATTTGACTTTAAGTATCATATATAATTTTTTTTCAAAATATTTACGAAGAAGAATTTTGGTAATTTCATTAATAAAGTAAAAGTGCTCAAATAGAGGTCAGAGGATGGAAAACCAATAGTATGCTTCCTTCTTGAGTGAAGGAATCAAGGAAGTGAGAGGGAAATAAGAGATCTTTTGCTTAGTAATGTTGAGATGAGAACGAAACTTCTTGGGTGGGGCCCCAACTCCTGCATCGTGAATTAGTGTTTCTATGTTCTATCTACATTACGAATGGAATTGAATGTTTGTTTGAAAATGTGTATCAAATTCGTTTATGTTTCTATGGAAGCCTCATGTGATCGACACAATGCATTGTCACATAATTGTTCCATGCTTAATATTTGATCAAATTACTTGAGTCAATACAATATTTAATAATTACGAGACTATCAAACTATGCAAACGAGAAGAGGTGTTAAATCCAACAAAGAAGCCCCAACCAAGATTCCAAGGAAATTTTGTAACAGTAAATATATAAGAAAAATAGTGGGTAATATTGTTAGAAAAATAAGACCGCGGATCAATAAAATAAAACAAATGCGGAAACAAAACACAGAAGATACACAATACAAGAGAGACACAGATTTACATGGTTCACCCAGTGTGGTCTACGTCCACCAGAGAAATTGTCAGGTCCTTTCTTTAATATTATCCAACAAAATGAAGGGATACAACCTACAGCAAAACCCGCTATAACTTCCTCTTCTTTCTCTCACAGTCTCCTCTCTCAGAATACAATACTCGCCAACATACTTAGCCGCAATACATTTCCCTCACAAAAGAGGGTTGCCTTCTAGGGAAAAAAACCCTAACATAATCTCTATCGTTAGATCTGTGACCTTAGATAAGCAAAAATTGTCTTGTAAAAGTATATTGTAATTTCATTGTAAATCTGGATCGTTCATTATAAGGTCGCAGATCTAACAATAGAGATTATGTTAGGGTTTTTTGTCCTAGAAGGCAACCCTCTTTTATGAGGGAAATGTATTGTGGCTATGTATGTTGGCGAGTATTGTATTCTGAGAGAGGAGACTGTGAGAGAAAGAAGAGGAGGTTAAAGCGGTTTTTGTTGTAGGTTGTATCCCTTCATTTTGCTAGACAATAATAAAGAAAGGACCTGGCAATTTCTCTAGTGGACGTAGCCCACACTGGGTGAACCACATAAATATGTGTCTCTCTTGTATTATGTATCTTCTGTATTTTGTTTCCGCATTTGTTTTATTTTATTGCTCCGCGGTCCTGTTTTTCTAACAAATGGTATCAGAGCGTAAGCTAACTCGTAGGAAAAGAGGGTTCCTGGTTCGAGTGGGAGCAATGTCAGAAGATGGAAAGTTTAGGGTCGACAAATTTAACGGCCAAAACTACAAGTTATGGAAGATGCAGATGGAAGATTATTTATATCAGAAGGATCTATTCCTACCATTGAGCAGAGTAGAAAAGAAGCCAACGGCCATGAAGGATGAAGAATGGGAGATTCTTGAAAGAAAGGCTCTAGGAATGATACGGCTGAGCCTGGTAGTGTCAGTGGCTTTCAATATCTCGAAAGAAAAGACAACGAAGGGTTTGATGGACGCATTGGGCAAATTGTATGAAAAACCCTCAGCATCCAATAAGGTATTTCTAATGAAGAGATTATTTAATATGAAGATGTCGGAAGGTGGGTCTATTGCAGATCATTTAAATGAATTTAATACGGTTACTAATCAACTAAGTTCTGTAAAATTGGACTTTGATGATGAGCTTAGGGCTCTTCTAATCTTGTGCTCATTGCCAGAAAGATGAAATGGCTTGGTCATGGTTGTAAGTAACTCTGTCTCTGGTTCAAATACTTTAAAATTTGATGATGTTGTTGGTGTTATCCTTAGTGAGAAAATGTGACGGAAAAGCATAGTTGAGACATCAGGTAATGCGTTGAACATGGAGAATAGGAGAAGACAAAAGGATAGAGGAAAGGGCTCAGGGAACCATGGAAATTCTAGGAAGGGCAGATCCAAATCCAGACTTGAAAAGATAGAGTGTTGGAATTGTGGGAAGAAAGGACATCTGAAGAAAGACTGCAGAGCTCCAAAGAAACAAAGAGATGGACAGCAAGAGAGAAATCAGGAAGCAAATGTAATAGGTGATGTGTTACAAGATGCTTTGATTATTTCTGTAGATAATATTTATGAGTCTTGGGTAGTAGATTCAGGGGCTTCATTTCATGCCACACCCCATAGGAAACATTTTCTAGATTATGTTCAAGGTGATTTTGGACAGGTTCATTTGGGTGATGATGCACCATGCAAAATTGTTGGAACGGGAAAGGTAAAAATAAAGCAATGCAATAGAAACCAATGGTTGTTGAAAGAGGTAAGACATATTCTAGATTTAAGGAAAAATGTAATTTCAACAGGGCAGTTGGCAAGTGAAGGTTGTATATCCATATTTACAGATAAGACGTGGAAGGTCATCAAAGGATCATTGGTGATAGCGAAAGGAGAGAAGGTAGGTACATTGTATTTATGTA
>ML803812.1:38410-56463 GCA_009831015.1 Picea engelmannii | reverse complement strand
AGATAGAATACATGTCCAGGGTCCCATATTCATCAACAGTTGGTAGCTTGATGTATGCAATGGTTTGCACAAGACCAGATATTGCACATGCAGTGGGAGTTGTGAGAAGGTATATGAACAATCCAGGTAAAGAACATTGGGAGTCAGTAAAGTGGATTCTCAGGTATTTGAGAGGTACTACTACACATGCATTATGTTTTGAAGGTTCAAACACTTTTCTACAAGGATATGTTGATTTAGATATGGCAGGTGATAAAGACAGCAGGAGGAGCACCACAAGGTATGTTTTTACTATAGGTGGAACAACAGTAAGTTGGATTTTGAAACTGCAAAAGGTTGTTGCACTATCAACAACAGAGGTAGAGTATGTTGCTGCTACAGATGTTACTAAAGAGATGATTTGGTTAGAAAGGTTTATGGAGGAATTGGGGAAGAAGAAGGAGAACAATAGGTTGTACTGTGACAGTCAGAGTGCCATTCACCTTGCAAAGAACTCAGCCTTCCATTCGAAGACTAATCATATACAGTTGAGGTACCACTTCATACGATCTGCCTTGGAAGATGGACAATTGAAGCTGGAAAATATACACACTAGCCAAAATCCTGCAGACATGTTAACAAAGGGAGTAACCAGAGAGAAACTGAGTTCTTTCTCAGTTTCAGTTGGTCTTCAAGAATGAAGATGAAGATGAGAAATTTGCCAGGTCCAAGAAGGTTCAGAGTCCAACACATACAACAGCGGTGGAGTTGTTGAGATCAGTCTCCAAGTGGGAGACTTTTGGTTGTGGAGCCTGATTATCTTCCTGATTTAGAGGTCTTTTACTTTCAGCCATGTTTACACCCCAGAAGTATGTACACTCTTCCACGCGGGGGAGTAAAAAGGGGGGGTACCCCCTCTGTGGGGTTCGGGGGGGCTATCCCCCCGACTGGGGGGTCTGGGCGCAAGCGGGCTCCCAGCGGGGGTTCGGGGGTGAATCCCACGAAGCAAAAATTGCCTTGTAAAAGTATATTGTAATTTCATTGTAAATATGGACCATTCATTATAAGGTCGTAGATCTAATGATAGAGATTATGTTAGGGTTTTTTGCCCTAGAAGGAAACACTCTTTTATGAGGGAAATGTATTGTGGCTATGTATGTTGGCGAGTATTGTATTCTGAGAGAGGAGACTGTGAGAGAAAGAAGAGGAAGTTACAGCGGGTTTTGTTGTAGGTTGTATCCCTTCATTTTGCTGGACAATAATAAAGAAAGGACCTGGCAATTTCTCCGGTGGACGTAACCCACACTGGGTGAACCACATAAATCTGTGTCTCTCTTGTATTGTGTATCTTCTGTGTTTTGTTTCCGCATTTGTTTTATTTTATTGCTCTGCGGTCTTGTTTTTCTAACATAACCTGGTAGATCTTCTAACAACACTTGCAGGTGTTTGAGCTACCTGCTGCCCCTGCTGTTGTACATTTTGATTTTCAGGTTCCTTTGGAATTTCTTTTTCAGTGATCTCATCAAGCACTGTGTATTCTTGTTTTTCTGTTTCCTGTTTCTTTCCCTGCAACTGATCTTTGTACATGACCTTTTCATTCAATATGACATCTCTACTCCTAATGATTTTGTTATTTTCATAATCCCATAAGTGATAACCAAAATCATTAACACCATACCCAATAAAGGTATACTTCTTGGATTTTTCCTCAAGCTTTGTTCTATTTTCTTTATCAATATAGACAAATGCTTCACAACCGAAAGTTTTCAAAAAAGAATAGTTTACATTTTTTCCTGTCCATTCCTCCTCTGGAATTCTACCATCCAAAGAGCTTGAAGGTCCTCTATTTATTAAGTAAACAACAGTATCTACAACATCTTCCCAAAACTGTAAGGGAAAACTAGCATGCAATCTCATACTCCTTGCACGCTCCATGATTGTCCTCTTCATCCTTTCTAACACACCATTTTCTTGTGGTGTTCGTGGAACTGTCTTCTCTCTACGAATCCCATGGTATGAACAGTAATCATCAAACTCCTTGCTTCAGTATTCACCTCCATTATATGATCTGAGACACTTCAAACTTTTTCCTGTCTCATTCTCAACTAAATCTTTCATTTCTTAAAAGTATCAAAAAACATCAAATTTTTGTCGAATGAAATAAACCCAACTTTTTCTAGTTGCATCATCAATAAAACTAACATAATAATGAGAGCCACCAAGATATGATACTTGAGCTGGTCCCCATACATCTGTATGCACAAGCTCTAACCTTTCATTCTTCTTTTCTTTTCCGACTCTGAGAAATCTGACTCTCTTTTGTTTTCCATAAACACAATGCTCATAGAAGTCCAAATCAATTTGTTTAAGATCTGGCAGTAAATTTCTTTTGTGAAGTATCTGCATACCCTTCTCACTCATGTGTCCCAGCCTATGATTCCATAGTGTTGTATCCACTCTTGTAAAAGCTAAAGATATAGAAGAGTCAGTATTACAAGTACATAAATGCAATGTACCTATCTTCTCTCCTTTCTCTATCACCAATGATCCTTTGATGACCTTCCACGTCTTATCTGTAAATATGGATATACAACCTTCACTTGCCAACTTCCTTGTTGAAATTAAATTTTTCCTTAAATCTGGAATATGTCTTACCTCTTTCAACAACCATTGGTTTCCATTGTGTTTCTTTATTTTTACCTTTCTCATTCCAACAATTTTGCATGGTGCATCATCACCCAAATGAACATGTCCAAAATCACCTTGAACATAATCTAGAAAATGTTTCATATGGGGTGTGGCATGAAATGAAGCCCCTGAATCTACTACCCAAGACTCAAAAATATTATCTACAGAAAGAATCAAAGCATCTTGTAACATGTCACCTATTACATTTGCTTCCTGATTTCTCTCCTGCTGTCCATCTCTTTGTTTCTTTGGAGCTCTGGAGTCTTTCTTCAGATGTCCTTTCTTCCCACAATTCAAACACTTTATCTTTCCAAGTCTGGATTTGGATCTACCCTTCCTAGAATTCCCACGGTTCCCTGAGCCCTTTCCTCTATCCTTTTGTCTTCCCCTGTTCTCCATGTTCAACACATTATCTAATGTCTCACCTGTGATTTTCAGTCACATTTCCTCACTAAGGATAACACCAACAACATCATCAAATTTTAAAGTATTTGAACCAGAGACAGAGTTACTTACAGCCATGACCAAGCCATTCCAGCTTTCTGGCAATGAGCACAAGATTAAAATAGCCCTTATCTCATCATCAAAGTCCACTTTTACAGAACTTAGTTGATTAGTAACCATATTAAATTCATTTAAATGATCTACAACAGACCCACCTTCCCACATCTTCATATTAAATAATCTCTTCATTAGAAATACCTTATTGGACGTCGAGGGTTTTTCATACAATTTGGCCAACGCATCCATCAAACCCTTCATTGTCTTTTCTTTCGAGATATTGAAAGCCACCGACGCTGCTAGGCTTAGTCGTATTGTTCCTAGAGCCTTTCTGTCAAGAATCTCCCATTCTTCATCCTTCATGGTCACTGGCTTCTTTGCTACTCCGCTCAATGGTAGGAATAGATCCTTCTGATATAAATAATCTTCCATCTACATCTTCCATAACTGGTAGTTTTGGCTGTTAAATTTCTCGACCCTAAACTTTCCATCTTCCGACATTGCTCCCACTCGAACCAGGAACCCTCTTTTCCTACGAGTTACCTTACGCTCTGATACCAGTTGTTAGAAAAACAGGACCGCGGAGCAATAAAATAAAACAAATGTGGAAACAAAACACAGAAGATACACAATACAAGAGAGACACAGATTTACGTGGTTCACCCAGTGTGGGCTATGTCCACCAGAGAAATTGCCAGGTCCTTTCTTTATTATTATCCAGCAAAATGAAGGGATACAACCTACAGCAAAACCCATTGTAGCTTCATCTTCTTTCTCTCACAGTCTCCTCTCTTAGAATACAATACTCGCCAACATACTTAGCCGCAATATATTTCCCTCATAAAAGAGGGTTTCCTTCTAGGGCAAAAAACCCTAACATAATCTCTATCGTTAGATCTATGACCTTATAATGAACGGTCCAGATTTACAATGAAATTACAATATACTTTCACAAGGCAATTTTTGCTTCAGGGGCTTCGCCCTCGAACTCCCGCTTGCCCCCAAACCCCCCAGCCGGGGGGATATCCCCCCCGGACCCCACAAAGGGGGTACCCCCCCTCTGCACTCCCCCACATGGAAGAGTGTACATACTTCTGGGGTGTAAATACTTCATGGGGTATAAACACAGCTGAAAGTAAAATACCTCTAAATCAGGAAGATAATCAAGATCCACAACCAATAAATATATATTTATCCATAGACATTGGATTGAGTTCCTTACACCGAAGCATTGAACATACTTGTCATAAATACAGGTAGAGGAGTTACAAAAAAAAAAACATGCATACAATTATGTGTTGTTCATCTAGTGCAACAACATGCAGAAGGCATCGAGAATCTCTCGAACATGCATACAAAACTTATTATCATGATTTTTTAGGAACTCCTTGCAGTCTTCTCCTCTGAAGTTCAATGTTGGCTTTGACAATCTCAACATCTTGCAGAAGACTTGAGGTGACAAAGAAATAGGAGAGTGGTCTCACAGTGGAATAATTCTTTGGCTTGAAATATATCTCTCGATGCACCAAGAGGCCACCTCATTAGAGTCAAAGACTTCAGGGACACATCCTACACGAACAATTCCAGAGGTCCAAATTACTTCCTTCTAGGTGGAAGGGGATGAGTATTAATAATATGCCCTGGACCACTAGAAGTTCTGGTCCTCATGCCCAAAGATGTTCACTGTATCTCCACAGAACAAGAGACTGGTCCCGCAATTCAATAATTCTTTGGCTTGAAATATATCTCTCGACGCACCAAGAGACTATCTCCTTACAATTAAAGACTTCAGGGACACAACCTACACGAGCAATTCCAAATGTCCAAATTAGTTCCTTTTGGGAGGAAGGATATGAGTAGTAAGAATATGCCCTGGACCACTGAAATTTCTGGTCATCATGCCTGAAGGTGTTTACTGTATCTTCACAGAATTGTTGTCGAGTTTCTGCCATAAGTTGTCAAGAATGTCTGCTTTCTCAAGATGATGTTTGAAATGAACACTTCGAAGGGATAATATAACCCTCTGCAAATCTTGGTTTAATGCGTATCAATGAGAGATCTCCTCGAGCCTTTCGCTGATTAATGACAATATCTACAGTTCCTACATAATGAGTTGTTACCATTAAAGCTTACTAATTGCATTCTTAGAAAGAAGTGTGAAGGTGGTGGGGACGATGAAGAGTGATTAAGGATTGAATATTTTGGGAAGATTCCAACCCGACGACGCGCAAAAGAGATTCCATGATGTTTGAAATGAACACTCGGAAGGGATAATATAACCCTCCACAAATCTTTGTTTAATGTGTATTAATGGGATATCTCCTCGAGCCTTTTACTCATTAATGACAATATTTATGATCATTGCATGATGGGTTTTTAGCATTAAAGATTAATAATTGCATACTTAGAAATAAGTGTGAAGGTGGCGGGGACGACGAAGAGTGATTAAGGATTGAAGATTTCATGAACCCGATGACCTGCAAAAGAGATTCCAAGAAATGGACAAGTATGGAAAGAGGTCGGTCAAGCTTCAAAATAGGGTCACAAGTTATACTTAGGAGACGTGAGGGCCCGATAGTCAAATTGTATGTCTACAAAATTTTGACTCCAAAATGCAACATAGAACAAGGCATGATGGCAGAGTTCGGCAGTCAATTTGTATATCGTGGAACTTCAAGTGTTGTTTGTAGGTTGCAAAACAATGGAAGAGCAATGTTGAGTGCGCCTGCCTAGGAACCGACTATCAAAAAGGTGGCTAAGTATGGAATAGGGAATCGCTCGATCGAACTCGTGATATAAAAGCATGAGACATTTTCGGAAAAATGACTAAGTAACCAGAAAGGGAAAGTAGAGGGGAAAAAGAAAGGGGAATTTGGTTGTTAATTTGTATATCGGGGAACTTCGGGTGTTGTTTGTAGGGCGCGAAACATTGGAAGTGAAATCTTGAGCCCGCCTGGTCAGGAACTTGCGATCAAAAAATTGGTTGAGTATAGAATGAGGAAGAGGTCGATCAGACTCACAATTTAAAAGCATGAGTGGAAATGTGAACGCATGAATCTGCCAACCCGCGCACTTAGACATTTTCCAAAAAATGACTAAGTAACCAGAAAGAGAAAGTAGAACGGAAAAAGGAAGGGCAGGGCAATTTTTGGACGCGGGAATTGGTCTTAACAAAGCCCCATTGATGGTCTTAACAGTAACTATGAAGTGCATTAGACAACTATACAAGCTCTTCAATCAAGGAATAGAGAAAGTGAGTCATAGTTATACTTTCCAGGATGTGTTTGAATAAGAGAAGCATCGAAAAGTTATAGAAAAATCAATGGAGGGTTGTTCAAGTAAAATTATTATACTGTCAACTTGACCCTAAGTATAACAACAACGAATTTTAATTTTAATTTTGTGTGGTTGATATCATAGTCCCATTCAACTTCAGCTAGCATATATCCTTTTATTTCAAAATATTTCTGAAGAAGAATTTTGGTAATTTCATCAATCAAGTAAAAGTGCTAAAATGAACTACATATTACATTTGCTTCACAGAGATTACATTAAAGGGCAAGGCAGGTCTTGTATATTCTTTAAGATCATAGAAAAACCGCTAATATTCTGAATCTATCATGCAACCATAATTCAAAAACTAGGCCCATGAGAATCTTGAACTACAATATGAAAGCACATGAACAAAAGTTTGTCAAACACAAGACATGAAAAAATCAGTGGATATTGGGCATTGTATCCCATCTATAACCAAATCCCCAAATGAGAACCAAGAAATTTGTTGATTACTATATTGCTATGAACCAAGATCACTAGGAACATTTGCTTCTGATAGTACTATGAACCAAGATCACGTTGACCTGACAATGTTCTAACATTACTAGTTATGAAAAAGAGTGTCAGCATTTAACTTAATGGAGTTTGAACAATGCCAAATTTGCAATATTATTGAAAATGCCTAATGGTTCCATTTAGAGGAGCAAGCCATTTTGACGACTCAAAGGATGGACCTAATTTATTCATAGTTGGGTACTTTGTATTTTTTGTTTTTGGTTCAACAGATATGCAGTATGACATTGTCCTCATTTAATGTAAATTTGCTATGGAC
Organism: Picea engelmannii; assembly: GCA_009831015.1. Lineage (NCBI taxonomy): Eukaryota > Viridiplantae > Streptophyta > Pinopsida > Pinales > Pinaceae > Picea > Picea engelmannii. The sequence goes on along the minus strand of ML803812.1, from coordinate 49,187 downwards.
TTGAATGTCATGTAACATGTAGACAATGTTTGTCTTTTTCTGTAGGTATACTTCATATGGAAATTCTGCCAACCCGGGAAGCACATCTTGCAATACAGGATGTCTAATTGTACATTGTACAATTGTGTTGTTGAGGGTTCGGATGACAACGTTGAGGCAATGTCTATATATGTAAGGGCATTTTTTACTACATTATAGACAATCAATTGTTCCATCATTTATGAAAGTAGAGGTAGAAGCAGGAGAGTTGCATTTGGCACATACAGGCTCGAAGGGGGTCGAGTATGCATTTGTTGCAACCAAAACACACTCAACATGTGCACATGAGCATAGTAGTTAATATATTGAACAATATAATATATATGTGTGCAAAAAAAAAGCTACACAAAATTGTTTAAGGCAATTTTTATGTGCATAGTGTGGATGAAATTGTATATGTATACATACAACAGTTGTCGAGCTAGTTAGTTTCTTGAGATCATGTACTATGTTTGTTCGCAATTCTTTTACAAATGTTGCTTGGGTTGTGCAAAAGATACTTTCTTTAACATCTCTTTTCTTTGTTATATTTTGGAAGAACATAATTGGAAATTGCCCTTTATGCAATCATTGTTCCATTGAGGAAAATAAATTTGAATAGGTGTTGAACAATTGTAGCTACAACATGGAACATTGTAATAGTTGTGTAAGATAATTGATACATACGAGCATGTGAAAGTAAAGGAAAAAATTTGGTATGGACCACGATACCATTGCCTTGTCATTGTCCGAGTCTCCATATTTTATATGGACAATGTGTTGCAAGCCAATTTTTCTCGCGAGTGTGATAGCTGCACCAATGGTTCTGAATGGGTAAGCTCTCTACAAGTTGGTTGATTGTTGTGTCCGGTACGAAACAATATTCTGAACAAACCATGGGAAATTTTTCCACAATAGTTGTTTCATTGAGCAATATAATCCTATCACAATCACCACAGTCATGTACTGTTTTCAGTAATATATTTAAATTTGTAATGGATATCCCATTACCTGGGAAGATGTTTTCTGCATGTTTCTGGACAAGGTGTGTAGGGATAGTCAGTGTGACTGTCATCATGGATTTGTTATGTAACATCCCTAGCCACCCACAGGCCGGGGCATGCTACCTTCAAGACCACCTTGGACTTTGTACTCTTACTGATACCTTCTTTTATTAATAAGCATGCATAAGATACAATATTTAACGACATGCACACCAATATCCAGCAAGCATGCATAATCTAATATTTAGTTAAATGATAATTAAAATACACAACAGAATACAGTCATACACAGATAATAATATCACAACGAAAAGCACTTATATTTATAAAAAGGCAACACCAACTGGCTACAGACTAAGTACGTTCCACCCAACCGTAGACACCACTGCTCCAAATCTCAAAAACAGTGTCACCCCGAGCGAGGGATATGAATGCACAAGGATGGTTCCAGAGTGTACTTGGGTTCCCAAACCAGTCATCTCTCAAGCTCTCACAGGTTTCCCAACACCCACAACAATCCAAGTACCCATCTCTCTTCTACCCAACCTATACCTCCCAAGAGAATGGAACTCCACCCTTCTCTATCACACAGTCCCTCAGAAAATCCTTCTCCTTTTTCCAGGGCCTCCGGCATAGCTGGTTCAGAATCTCAATGCTGGAATTCTCAGGACTTTCAATTGTGATCAAAACAGGGCACAGGCCAACGCATCTCAGACATGTAGGCCCCAAGTCATGGCTAGTTTTCACCAGCGACCATTACATCCAACTATCCCGTGGCTAATTCTCAGTAGTTCCTTTCCCTTTACCAAGCCGAGACACGGGTGAGGATGGATCAATGGATGGGTAACTGAGTGCATGGAAGTGTGTGAGGGAAAGAATGGGATAATGCAGGGGTGACGGAGCAGACGACCAACGACCCACGACCAACGACCAACCCCACAATCAGACCAGGGATGGGTTTAAGTATCTCTCATGGACAAATCAAGAACCTCCTGGCCTTCCCCAAGAATCTCGCATAATTGATCCCCTCCCTTAGGCAGAAAGGTAATTAAAATAGGAATAAACATTTATCCCCTCAAGCCCCTCTCTTGTGGAATCATATCCCCCTATAACTCTAGTCCTTGTCCATCTAGCAACCAGCGATGTGTTTATTATTAATAATGATCAAAACATTACATTTCTTGGGCATGTTGGCCCTTTAATAATTTTTTGGGCACTCAAGCCTCTCAACATTGTACCAATACGCTATTTAAAATGGGGGTTCGAAACATGGGGTGTTACATCCCGTCCCCCTTATTTTGGCACTGTCCTCAGTGCATGTACAAAATAAAGATCAAAATATCAAATTTATTCAAAAAGTTGGGGACACTTTGCCTGCATGGCATCTTCATGCTCCCAAGTAGCATCTTCATGATTATAGCAGGTCCACTAAACTTTTACCAAATCTATAACTTGATTCTGGAGAATTTCGACCTTTCTATCCAATACCCACATTGGTTGAACCTGAAAGTCTCCCTCTATCTCTACCTGAATCAGATGCCAATCAATAACATGGTTAGGGTCATGTACATATTTCTTTAGTAAATATACATGAAATACATTATGCACATTCATGGAAGCAGGCAATGCAAGCATGTATGCAACTGACCCTATTCTGTCCAATATTTCAAATGGACCACAAAATCTGGCTGCCAGCTTTGTACAACTACCTAATTTCAAAGAGATTTTCTTGGGCTTCACTTTAAAAAGTACATGCTCCCCTACTTTAAATTCTCTAGTTGTCCTATTCTTGTCTGCATAAAATTTCTGTCTATCCTGAGCTGCCTTTAAATTCTACTTGATCTTAACCACTTGGTCTTCCATGTCCTTGAACAACTTTGGCCCAAGTACCACTCTATCTGCTGGGTTGTCCCAACTTATTGGAGTATTGCATTTCCTACCATACAAGGCTTCAAATGGGATCATTCTCAATGAAGCTTGATACCCATTATTATATGCAAACTCAACCAAGTGTAACTAATCTTCCCACTTAGATGGCTTATACATCACATACATTCTCAGCATGTCTTCAATTATTCGATTGACTCTCTCTGTTTTCCCATCTGTCTAGGGATGATATGTGGTGCTAAAGTTTATATTTGTGCCAAATCCTTTAAACAATCCCCTCCATAAATTGGAGGTAAACTTTGTATCTCTGTCTAAGACAATTTTCCTAGGTATCCCATGCAACCTAGCAATTTCCTTTATGAAAATTTCTACAATATTATTCGTTGTATGCGTTGTCTTCACAAGCACAAAATGAGAAGCCTTTGTTAATTTGTAAACCACCACCATGATTGAATCATGTTGCTTATTCGTTCTGGGTAATCCTGTGATGAAATCCATGGTGATCATTGTTCATTTCTTCTCTGGAATTGGCAATGGTTGTAGCAAACCCGCTGGGTGTCTATGTTCAGCCTTCACCTTCTTACATTTCATACATCATGGGATGTAATCAACAACATCCTTCTTACATTCCATACAGCGTACGATGTAATCAGTAACATCCTTCTTCATTCCTAGCCAAAAGAAGTGGCTTCTTACTGCTATAATTGTTTTCTAGTAACCAAGATGTCCATCATAAGGAGCATCATGCATTTCCTTCAGTACCACATTCCTCAATTCTCTGGAACTAGGAACATAGATTCTATTTTTATTCATGAGTAATCCATATTCCTTTATCTCATACTCCTTTATTTTCTGTTGTACATCTCCCTGTTGTAAGTTTTCCTTTACCTGTAGGTAATGTTGATTTGTAACAAGACCATCTATAATTTTTCTCTTCAAGTCTGACTAATGCATACTGACAACAATAGGATGCATGAGATGCACTCTCGTACTAAGTGCATCGACAACTTTATTCTCCTTCCCCTTGATATGATTGATATCGAAGTCATACTCACTTAAAAATTCCAGCCATCTTGTTTGCCTAGCATTCAAGGTTGGTTGTTCAAAAAGATACTTCAGGCCAATGTGGTCTGTTTTTAATTCAAATTTCCTCCCCGTAAGATAATGCCTCCACATCCTCAAGGTGTGAACAATGGAAGCAAGTTCCAAGTCGTGGGTGGCATAGTTCCTCTCATGTTCCTTAAGCTTTCCGAACTCATACCCAATGACATGTCCATTTTGCATGAGGACTCCCCCAAGTCCTTCCTTACAAGCATCTCTACATACCACAAAACTTCCAATTGGGTCAAAAATATTTAACACGGGCACACTAGTAAGTAATTCCTTCAACAGATTAAGATTATTTTCACACTTGAGTGTCCATTCAAATTTAGTTCCCTTATTTTACAAAGAAGTGATGGGATGAGCAATCTTAGAGAACCCTACTATAAACCTTCTGTAGTAGCCAAATAATCCCATAAAATATCTGATGTCTGACACATTTCTGGGTGTTGGCCATCCTCTAATGGCTTCAATCTTCTCTAGATCTACTATTATTCCCTGCTCTGAAATAATGTGTCCCAAATAATGGATATGCTTTTGATAAAAAGAACACTTACTCAACTTGGCATACAATTGATGTTCTCTCAGTACTTGAAATATCAGTATTAAGTAATGTTCATGCTCCTCTTCAGACTTAGAATTTACAAAAATGACAGCCAAAGTTATGCAGACAACATTGGCATGCAGATGGTGCAGAGTTTGGGGAAAAAATTGGAGGAAAATTTAAGAGCGAGAGGAAAAGATATGACAACCTCTATGGAAAGTCTGCAGAATAAGAATGATGAATAAATACTTAAACATTCTTACTTGAAAACTGTAAATAGTAAACAGTAAACAACGAATACAAATGAAACTATGGTATTAAAACTTACTTATAAATGATGAACGACAGAATCGCAGGTCCAGTGGTGGGTGCGGGATTTGAACCCTGCAAAGTGCAAAAACAACTCCAACTGTGGGTGTAGGACTCCAACCTTGCAAATTTGAAGCAAACAAAAGCAAGCAGCAAGCAACAAACCAGTGAGAAAGCACTAACAGGTTCAAATGTAGGTGCATGAATTCAACCTTGGTGAGTTGAACCAAACAACAACAAGCAACAACCAATGAACCAGTGAACAACCAACAACCAATGAACCAATAAAGAATATATGTATCTTCAATGATGACTAAATTGCATTCCAAACATATAAGGAATATGAAACATATGATGACTATGCAAGTGGCGGTGGACAACAATATTGCCCAAATTCATTGCAAGATTGTATGCAAAAATTGGAGGAAAAATGTACTATGACAGGCCTATTTAAGTAAACATTTAAGGCTATCATGCCTGTTTAAGGTCCTCGCGCTATGTAAACATTTAAGCTATCATGCCTATTCAAGTACCTCAAAAAGAGTGCCAATGCTCAAAACTTTCGGTATGTAAACATTTCAATAAAAATAAAATAAAATAATTCAAAAAGAGCGTCGATGCTCAAAACTTTGGATATCTAAACATTTAAAACATTGGGAATAATGAAGCTCGCAATAAGACTTCGAATCTATTCTCTAATGAGATGATGACAAATAATTATTTTTTATTATATAAAAAATAATGTTTTCTATTCTCTAGTTCTAACAATAGAGATTGTGCAAAAATTTATAGTCAAAGGACAAGTTAATATGAAGTCAACGATTAATCGATCACTATAGTCCCTCTACGCCTTCGACGGGGACTAATAAAACAATATCTATGTTAGGTAAGTCATCATTGCTTAAAGTTTTGGCTTCTTAACTTTATTTTCTCTTTTTTATGTGGAAGTTTAGGAGATTAATATGAAGCTGTTGTGTTATGTTTATTTTCCATCACTTTAATTAGAATAAAGGAAATTTTTTTATGTGGAAACTTAGGAGATTAAAATGAATTCGTTGTGTTATATTTATTTTCCATTTATTTAAGTTAGAATAAAGAAAAAAATATTTTTCTTTTTAGAAATTCCATAAATCATTCATTTAATTCCAACATTTAAATGTTACAAACTTTAATAAGACATTATCTATGTTTTGCTTTTTGGAAACTCCATAAATCATTCATTTAATTCCAACATTTAAATGTTAGAAACTTTAATAAGACAATATCTATGTTAAGTACATCATCATTGCTTAAAGTTTTGGCTTCTTAACTTTATTTTCTCCTTATTTATGTAGAAGTTTAGGGGTTTAAGATGAAGCAATTATTTATGTTTATTTTCCTTCTCTTTAGGTTAAAATAAAGAGAAATATGTTTTGTTTTTTGAAACTGCATAAATCATTCATTTAATTCCAACCAAAATGTCGGAATTCATCTTTGCCATATCGTTGTGTTATCATGTCCTATGTCAACATCATAACTCATTAATTCTTTATTTTAATGATATTAAAATATTTTATTTATTATAAATATAAAATAAAATAAATATAATAAAAATAAAAATTAATATTATAATTTAATAAAATTAATATTGTATAAATATTTTTAATAATTTTAAAGATTAATTCAACCCAACCAATATTTAAGATTATTTGATTAATTTTATATAAATATCAATATAAAAGTTATGTAATTAAATCTTACAATTAATCATTTAAAAGAACAAAAGCATGATCATGGAGTGTATATTTCAATAAAAAAAGATTGTGAAAATCCATTTTTTGAGTTGTGCTCTATATTGAAAGTCTTTTATCTTTGGGTACAATACACCTTATGTTGCATTTTTCTTCAAATCCTAGCGACATGCCCTTTTTCATGATTTCTCTCAAATCTTGGTGAAATGCACTTTATCACGACTTTCCTTAAATTATGACGATATGCTCTATGTCGCGCCATTCCTAAAATCTTCATGATATGCTCTTTTTCGCACTCATCTCCAAATATTTAGGATATGCTTTGTGTCATGAGTTAAATAATTTTGGGTGTGATATATTGCATAGGAGGCAACCTTTTATCACATGAAAATGATTTTTTGTGCAATGCAATGTGGCCGAGAAATGATTTTTGATGCAATTTGTCATTTCACAAGGGAAAAATCTTATTTTTTCATGCAACAACAATTACTTTGTAGATGTGTCGCTTCACAAGGAAAAAGTCTTCAAGTGTGATCCATTGCATAGAAGGAAACTTCTTTATTGCGTGGAAAATATCTTATGTCCAAAGTGATGTTTTGCATGGACGAAAAAAATGTTCTGATGCATCGTTTCACAAGGATTGAAAGTTTATTGTGATGCGAAATGGAAACTTGGATAATTTTTATAAGTCTTACCGCACAGGTGGTTTGTGAAGATGCGATATGTCATTCCAAAAACTAGATGAAGCGTGATACGTCCCGTCATGACAAAAATCATTTCCTCACGATACCCACACCCCCCCCCAATACCTACAATATATTGACTCTATTTTTCACAATTAAAAATCCCCTTTAGGAATAAACGCGATAAAAAATTGGTCAACTAGGTGAATCCCCCATGACCATAGTTAGCCATGTTATCCCCATTTTGTGGGATAACTAAGGAGATGATGCCTTGAGGCCCTAAGGTTGTAGACATGGAGTACCGAGAGAGAACTTGACCAGCAATGTCCACTTGCACAAATGGAGACCCACCTCACCACCACAACTCCAAGTTGATCACGACGGTATCCACCACATCAGCTGGCCTCTGAAAGACATTGAGTCTTGGTCCATGAGGTACAAGTCAAGTATTATGGTGAGTATCATTTCAATATTTGAGGCATTTGAGTTTGTTACATCTATTACTGCTTTTTATTATGTGACATTTACTTGGACATTATGCTCTTTTCCCTCTTTCACCTTAGAGGTTGACATTGCACCATAGTAAATGGGTCACCCTTAGTGATAGGTATGCTACTGAGAGGTCCTTTTGATGAGTCATCGTGCCATTTCTGACCATACTTGCCACTTTCCACACTTCATCCTCTCATCTCCTCACCTTTTGGGTTTTTTGGGTGTACTGACCCAAGAAAGGGTTGTCCCTCCCTTCATGGGAGGAAGGGGCTGAAGGCCCAGAGGTTTATGGATAGAAAAATATAAAAGCCTAATTATGAACCTTCCATATTCTCGCCCAAATAGGTCTTGAGAGCAATGAACAACTTCTCTTAAAAAATCAAAGACTTGCAAAAGCAAAATAAATTATATAGATCTCCCCACTTGTTGAGGTGTGCACATTCATGCGGTGTCCCTTTATTTCCTTGCATATGGAACTCTATGTACCTCTAGCTTCAAGTGGCCTTGTCATACTCCCCCCCAAGCTAATTGATTCACCATAGAGAGTACCCAAGGTTTTGGACTATTAATTAACTAATGGCAATGAATGGGATTGGAAAAAGGATGCAATGAAAACGAAGGTGCAACACACCCTCTATAAAGGCACCCATAAGTGAGACACTACAACCCCTTGTATGTCATGAAACCCCATGCCCAAAAGTATTCCTCTCATCCATAACACATTGTCCACATGACTTAGAAGGAGGTCCCCTTGGGAAAAACCCCTAAACTTGAGGGACGATTCACCTAATAGGTTGTTTTGTCAACCCTCCCATACTCAAACTTGGTAAATTGCATAGGGTCTTTGAGCATTAGTTTATTTTGATGAGGTAGTTTGGATTTACATGCTTAGATGGATATTTTGTTGATTCGATTTACTCACCATGATGCTTAGACTTTAGATCCTTGTAGGGCGTATCCATTTGTCTTTGCAGGACCCAGTTGATGGACAACTTTGAGGGAACAAGCCTAGCTTGGGCTTCCATGGGGCTTGAAGCCCACAGGTTTTATGCCAAGGGATGACATGCCAGATCATGATGAATTACCTTTGGAGGCCTAGAGGACACCTTAGAGGACCTTTCCTAGCCCTCACATACCAAACGTTTTGCTTCGAGAGGCCAAAATGTCACCCTTGAGGAGTTGATGTCATCATTGAGGCTAGGGTTTTGGTGGTGAGGTTGTTATTTATTGAAACTTGGCATGACTTGGTGGGAGGAGGCTATAGTGCATGAGAGGGAGGCTCTATGAGTCCCAACGACTTCAACTTACTCCTCCAATGACTTGCTTAAAGGGTCAAAACGTCACCCCTAAAGGGTGACATCATGTTTTAAGGTTTTCTTTCATGTGCAAAAGTAAAATTAAATAATATTATTTGCGTGAAGGGGAAAAATAAGGGTTGTTTCCCCATTCTTTTGTGTTTACCCTAACTTATGTGGACAAACAATGTTTAAGACATTTTGTATAAATAGAGATCATTTGAATCTCATTTTATATCAAAACTCTCCCATTGTGAGAGGTACTTGGCTGAAATGTTCGCTATACTTGAGGATTTATGGTGTTTATCTCTTGTGCAAATACCTTTTGGTATTATATTTTGGTGATTGGATGAGCTAAGGTGTTGTGCACCTCTTGGAGGTTTTCTTTTTTAGCTATTGGATGGTTATTTGTTGGTGAATTAGGGTTTTATCTCTCTCTTTCTTGGAATTGGTAAGGAAAAATATGCATTTGTTACATATTTCTTACTCTTTCTTGGTTATTGTTAGTTGAAACCCTAGGAGGAGTATGTTGGATACAACCTCCACTAAGCTTCATTTAATTTTCTAAGTTTACAAGTCATTTTGTAAGTGTTTCTAGGAGAAATACGAGTGTGTATACCCTCCTAGATTTTACCCTAGTTTGATTAGCATACCCTAGGGAGTAAGATTTCTGACACCCCTAGGGGTCTTGTTGATCCAACTTGTGTTTAGAGACTCCATTCAACCAAATATTAAAGGAACTAATCTTATTTTTGCATTGGAGATATAAAATACTCGCATCGGTAAACATGAAAAGTCATTCTTTTGAGATGGTCTAATTTGGATTCAATTCTATGCTTTATGTGCTTGGTTGAGCCACTAGGGAGTCTCAGTTTTCTATGTGTTTCTTGATTTTTTTACAACATTTCATCTAAATCCATTAGGGCTGCAGAAACCCTAATACATTTTCATTTATAACTCACTACTCAACCGTTGAAAGTTGCTAAAAGTTTGCCACATTAATCTACTAATGCTAGCACAATTTTTGGGTGGATTGTTGGCAAGTTTTGACTACTTATTTATTTGTTGTAATAACTTGTTAGTTACAGCCATAAGGCTGATAATTATTTCTGCAGAACTTGTTTACAACAACCTTACATTGTTGCTAAATTTTTATGCTATCTTCTTGAGCTAAACTAGTCAATTTGCTATCTTGTCTCTTATATTTTTCATTAAGCTTTGAGCAAATTTGTTTTGAAGCTGCCATTATCATTTTGTTGCTGATATACATCATTGTTTATTGTTTCAATTAAGGACAACAATATTAAATTTCTTGTCCACCTAACATTATGCACATATACTTGGCGTGTTCTTGTGTCTCGGGCATGTACATCACTCTTTACAAGTACCCTTACCTCTTGGAAACCTTTGGCCACCAACAAGACTCTTTATCTGTTGGTTTTTCTTCATATGAGATATGAGAGATATTCAATATTTTATTACAATAATGAGTGTTCCATATATAGGGAACATAAGGTAACCATCCATGAAAGGATGCGTCCCTTGAATAATCAATAACTACTTATTATTACCATTTACTTATTATATACTATATTTAATAATCAATAATAATTATATTATTAATTATTATCTTTAGAGAATGTCTTCCCGATGTTGTCCAAACATCAACACTCCCTCTCAACGAGGGAGACATTCTGCAACATGCCACTCTTGT
>ML803811.1:186915-233869 GCA_009831015.1 Picea engelmannii | reverse complement strand
CTAGGCTATGATAGAGTAGGCTAGGCTAGAATATATTAGGCTAGGCAAGGCTAGGCTAGGTAGAGTAGGCTAGGATAGAGTAGGCTAGGCTAGGCTAGGCTAGGTACAGTAGGCTAGGATAGAGTAAGCTACGCAAGGCTAGGCTAGGTAGAGTAGGCTAGGATAGATTAGGCTAGGCTAGGCTAGGATAGGATAGAGTAGGCCTGGCTAGGTAGAGTAGGCTAGGCTCTGATAGAGTAGTCTAGGTAGGGTAGTCTAGGCTAGGATAGAGTAGGCTAGGCTAGGATAGAGTAGGATAGGATAGAGTAGGCTAGGCTAAGTAGAGTTGGCTAGGTTGAGTATGTTAAGATAGAGTAGGATAGGCAAGGCTAAGCTAGGATAGGTTAGGCTAGGCAAGAAAGGCTTGGCTGGGCAAGACAGGCTTGGCTAGGCTAGGCTAGCCTACTCTATCCTGGCCTAGCCTACTTTACCTAGCCTAGCCTACTCTACCTAGCCTACTTACCTAGGATAGATAAGGCTAGGAAAGACATGCTTGGCTAGGCTAGCCTACTCTATCCTATCCTAGCCTACTTTACCTAGCCTAGCCTACTCTACCTAGCCTACTCTATCCTAGCCTACTCTACCTAGCCCAACCTAGCCTACTCTATCCTAGTCTACTCTATCTAGCCTAGCCTAGCCTACTCTACCTAGCCTAGCCTATCCTAGCCTACTCTACCTAGCCTAGCCTACTCTATCCTAGCCTACTCTACCTAGCCTAACCTACTTTATCCTATCCGAGCTTAGCCTAGCCTACTCTATCCTAGCCTACGCTACCTACCCTAGCATAGCCTAGCCTAGCCCGTTTGACAAAGTTGAAACAATCTGGCACAATGGAAGACTTTATTGATGCTTTTGAGCGACTGGATTTTCGTACAGATGGCATATATGATGCTTTTTTCTGAGAATGTTTTATCAGTGCCATCAAGGATGAGATTCATGCCCATGTCCTCATTGCTCGTCCTTAGAGTTGGGTGGAGGCTACTAAAAGAGCTAAGGAAGCACAATAGGTTGTCTCTTATCAAAACCAAAAATCCTCATTTATTCCTCGCACTAAACCAATAAATCCCACTCCTCCTTCTACTCCACTAAAGATCCAAAAATTGACCAGGGACGAAATGGATGAATGCCAACTCAAATGCCTTTTTTATAATTGTGATGACAAATATTTTTTGGGACACAAGTGTAAGGAAAAAAATATTTTTATGGCTATCTCAGAGGATGTTTCAGAAGAGGATGTTGAGGCTCCCCTTGTATTTATGTCACTTGAACCCACTAACATAAACCCTCCCTCAGACCCTCCCGACGTAGAACCAGTCATTTCCCTAAATGATATCACTGGCTTCTCTGCTCCCCAAACCCTCAAGCTAATTGGTTACATCAAGCATAGGAAGGTCATCATTCTTGTTGATAGTAGAAGCACCCATAATTTTATTCATCGTCGCATTTCCCAAGAAACTAATTTCTATATCCGTGCAGCCAATAATTTCCAAATCATGATTGCCAATGGCAGGTCCATGAAATGTGGAGGGCGTTGTGAAAATGTGCATATCCAAATTGGTGATTACCACCTGGAATGTCATATGTTTTCTATTGACATGGGCGATTGTGACATTGTCTTGGGAGCAGAATGGCTAAAGACTTTGGGTCCCATTCTCATGGATTTTAAGGAATTAACCATGCAATTCGACCAGGAGGGATAACAATACAACTTCCAAGGCATCATCTTCAGTTCCCCCGAGATCATTAGTTCCCATCACATGGAAAAGCTGCTCTAAAAAGGTCATTTTGGTGTTATTTCCCAACTCCTTTCCATACAAGAAACTGAGACACCCTCTATGCCATAGGACCTCCAATCCATCCTCTCTAAACATCAAATGGTTTTTTCCACTCCCCAGGGACTTCCTCCTTCCCGTGGTGTTCATGATCATTCCATTCCCCTTGTCCTAGGAAGCCTGTTTTCCAATATCTGTCCCTATCTTCACCCCTTTTACCAAAAATATGAAATTGAGAAAATGGTTTAATAACTTCTCAACGCAGGTGTTATCCACCCTAGTAAGAGCCCATACTCTTCTCCTGTAGTCATGGTCCTTAAGAAATAAGGTTCTTGGCACATGTGTCTTGACTTTCGCGCCCTAAAAAAACTCACCATTAAAGAAAAATTCCTCATTCCTGTCATTGATGACCTCTTGGATTAATTGAGTGGCATCCATTTCTTTACTAAACTTGATCTTCTTCTGGATACCACCATATCCATATGAAAGAGGCAGTCATTCCTAATACTTCGTTTATAACTCATGAGGGCCACTATGAGTTTTTGGTCATGCCCTTTGGCTTGTGTAATGATCCCTCAACTTTCCAAAGCCTCATGAATCATGTCTTTTGTCCTTTTCTCCATCATTTTGTCTTTGTTTTCTTTGATGATATCCTCATTTATAGAAAAACCTGGAAAGACCATATTTCTCATAGGGATCGAGTTCTCCATCTACTCTCTTAGCACACCAACTTTTCCTGAAACAATCTAAATGTGATTTTGGCGCCTCAAAAGTCGAGTACTTGGGTCATGTTGTTCACAAGGCTAACATCAGGGTGGATCCTAAAAATATTGAAGCTATGAAAGACTGGCCTCACCCAAAGACTCTCAAAATATCTCTTGGATTTCTAGGCTTAACAGGTTATTATCGCAAGTTTGTTAAGAATTATGGAAAGATTGCGACACCTCTCACTGCACTCCTTAAAAAGAATTCTTTAACTTGGACTCCAACAACTACTCAGAATTTTCAAACCTTGAATATGGCCATGTGCACCACTCCAGTCCCGGCCCTTCCTAATTTCACAAAGACCTTTGTCCTGAAATGTGATGCTTAAGGGAGAGGAATTGACATTTTCCTTATGCAAGAGGGTCAGACTTTGGCCTTTACCAACAAACAACTATCTAAGTGAAATTTGTGCAAATTAGTCTATGAAAAGGAAATGTTGTCTATTCTGCATGTTGTTGATATTTGGCACCCTTATCTATTGGGGAAACGCTTCCAAATTAAGACAAATCATCAAGACCTCAAGTATTTTCTGGAACAATGCATTTCCTCCCTAGAGCAACAAAAATGGGTGGCTAAGATTTTTGGATATGATTATGGTATCATTTACAAGAATGGAAAATATAATGTGATTGTTGATGCACTTTCCAGAAAATATGAAGATGAAGGGTCCCTTTTTCTCTCTCATTCATTGTACCAGATTGGCTCTAAGATGTTCACCAGGAATGGCTACACAATCCCAAAAGTTTGCATCTGATACAACAATTGCAGTCCAATTCTTCAGTTTCCTCAGGGTACTCTTGGCTCCATCATGATCTTTGATACAAAGGACATTTGTATTTAAGTAAACAGACAAAACTTAAATTCGTGGTAATTTTTGAGGTTCATGCTACAACCACAGCTAGGCACTCCGGGTTTACCAAAACCTATGACATGATCAAATTTTCTTTTTTGGGGGATGGTATGAAATAGGACGTTTGTAATTTTGTGTATGAATGTGATGTGTATCAACGCAGCAAGGGAGAAACAACCAAATCTCCTAGAAAACTACAACAACTTCTGATTCCACCTGCTATTTGGTGGGTATCTCTATGGATTTTATTGTAGGCTTACCTAAATCGGACATAAATCAATCATCATGGTGGTGGTTGATCGTCTTTCCAAGTATGATCATTTTTGTGGTCTTCAACACCCGTTTACAACATCCATTGTGGCTCAACTTTTCATGGATCAGGTCTTCAAGCTTCACGGCATGCCACATTCTATTGTTTCTGATCGCGACCCAACTTTCGCTAGCAATTTTTGGCAAGAACTATTCGACCTACAAGGAACCCAATTGCATCTCAACACAACCTATCATCCCCAAAATGATGCTCAAACCGAAGTTTTCAACAAGTGTTTGGAAACATATTTGAGGTGTTTTTCCTCAGAAAGGAAAAATCAGTGGGCTCAATGGTTACCACTAGTTGAATGGTGATACAACACTTCATACTATACAACTACCCGCATGAATCCTTTTGAAGCAGTATATGGAAAAAATACACCTTCAGTTCTCTCATATTTTCCAGGTGTCTTGAAGGTCCATGCAGTTGACCAAATGCTTACAGTGCGAGATTATATTCTCCGTACCCTCAAAGAGAATTTTTACATGTCCTAGAATCGCATGAAGAAACAAGAAGATCAAGGTAACCTTGAACTTCAATTTGTAGAAGGGGATCAGGTCTTTCTTTGACTATAACCTTACAAGCAAAATTCCCTCAAGGTTGACCATTGCCAGAAATTGGTGCCTAAATTGTATGGTCCTTATACCGTTCTCAAGTGTGTGGTATAGGTGGTCTATCAGTTAGCTTTGCCTAGTCATTCTAAGATCCATATTGTTTTTCATGTTTCCTTCTTAAAGAAGGTGATTGGAACTAAATTCCAAACTCAAACCAGCCTTCCTGAGTTGGATGAAGAAGGCTCCATTTGGATACAACCATAAGCAGTTTTGGACCAGCGTGATCATCGTCCGCGTTAACGAATCATCAAGGAAGTGTTAGTCCAATGGAAATATACAACTCCAGCAGATGCCACTTGGGAACCAACTACCGCTCTGCAACAATTTCCACATCTCAAGCCTTGAGGACAATGATTTTTTTAAAGGGGGGGACATGTTAGGGACCTAACCTCTCACGTAGGTAGAATACTATATTCTGATGTAATAAAGGTCAGTATTAATAAGGTCTAGAAATAAGGAAGAACAAGTCCAATGTAAGAAGACCTAATAGAAGCTTCCGCTTATAGAAGGATGTTCCTCTCAATGGTTCTTTCGATAGACATATTTAGTATAAATAAGAGTCGAGGGTATGATAACTTTTGTCTTGGATATTATTGTAATGGAGCTCTTCTCTGCTGGAGTTTTCCCCCTCGAAGAGGAAAGTGAACATTTCTCTCAGTAATCAAAGTGCTCTTTCTATTGTTATTCTGGATTCATTTTGGTATTATTGTGATGTTGTTCTGGTTATATTGTTGTTCATCTACCATTTCTAGCTATTCATTTCTGTTCTTCATACTTTTTTATATCTGGAATATTACAAGTTCTCGGTTTATTTAAAGGAAAAACATAGGAAAGGAATTCCTGGAACTAATTTCCAAGTATTTGTGCATCATCCAAAATTGTTGAAAAGGGGATCGGTAGTGATCTGTGCAGTAATGTTTCTTCATCAGCCTCCTCATTCTCCTCATTCGAGTTGGGCAGGGTTCTGTCCCTTTTTCTTGAAATGGTGGCAACAAATGATGCCTGCGCAGGAGAAACTTGAAACACAACTGTTGGAATAGTGTATTTGATCCATTTTGAAGTCTCTTCTCTTGTGAACCTTTCCCAGAGCCTGACTTCTTTATTAAATGTGTCATCATCCAGGTATAAAGGAAGATTATTCATGTGGAATAGTGCACGAACCTCTCCCAATGGGAAGATGAAAGTATGGTCCCAACCCATCCCGAACCAAATGTGGTGCATGTGGTTGTTGAGGATTGATTGCAGAATCCTCAACCATTGGGTAACATTAACCATGTATTCATGTCATTGCACAAAAGACACATTGTGCAAGTCAGGATTGGAAAGAAGTGACTTGACGTTCTAGGGAGCGAACAACTTGGCAATCCGGGTATCAATCGTGTGAGCAAGATCCCTCCCTTGTGGTGGGTGCCATTTCTACATTGTGAAAATAAGGAGTAGGTAACCATAGATAAAAATATGTCATGTGGTTGTGAAAATACACACAAGCCTATAACATCTTTGTCACAAAATACTGGCACAAATTTAGCCAGACACCATTCTTAAAGAATTCTGGTACTGCTATGGCATCCAATGTGCATTCCCCCATTGTGTAATTCTTCGTCATTTTTCCTACGATAATGTGGAAAGAACACTAGATCTTCTCATCGTTGATGAGCTCAATGATAGCACCTCGACCTCCTCATTGAGTGTTGTATTTGTCATATAGGCTTAAAGTACCTTTCTTTCATCCATGCTTTCCCGACCCTTGGAACCCATCCATGACATCTTGGTCATCCATGGATAACCCTGTCAACTGATTTATGTCCATGCCATGGATATGGTATCCCTTTTCGAGCCACAACATGCAGTAAATTACCATTACCATTACCATTGCACTAAATTTAGGTCACTCAAACTCATTAAGGTACTATCTCGCAAAGGTAGGAAGTTCGGCTTCTAGTCCCAACTCATAGTTCCATCCTATAAACAGTGTAATCCATAAAGGCATGAATGGCCATTAGTGGGAATTGGACACTATCCATGAAGTCTATGTCCATTAGATGAGTTTCCTCCACCTTCCCCTGGAGATCATCGATGAATTGGACACAAGGGTTAATGAATTCCCGAGGCACAATGGTTCTAACTGGTGCAACGACTTGGGTAGCATCTTCGGGGACCGACCCCTTACAGACAATGAAAACCATATTGGCATGATCTCAGTGATAAACAAAACAAATTTCGTGACTCTAAGAGAAAGGTGACGCGAAAACATGCATTGAATTTCACATGTTGACAATAAATATCATTAATGTCGATAAGATCTGTTACCACAGTGAAAGTTGCGACGAGGTTTGTGCAATTAAACGCATCATGGAAAGTGGATGACATGACATTAGAAAAAGTCAGGAAAGTAATGAATTCACTAGTAGTGAACTGGAAAATGTCGAACAACTAGTACCATTAAACTCGACTACAACTGATAGCAATGAACAAGTCAATAATAGTAATAACGACTTTTAACGAACCATGTGATAGTGTGTGGGTACAAAATTTGAGCTTCAAGCAATGGTAATTATGATTAGACATGAGAGAGTCCTCCTTGACCACAAAGGTGTTATTTGGGTGGGATAATTTGAAAATAACTCGTAGAATCTAAAAATGAATAATAACCAGACACATCAGTACGTGACCAACAGTCAAATAGTTGGCTTAGGTTGATGGATAGTTGGTATGGATTGTTGGTTTTCATTGATGTCAACTATTGGTGAGTGATATTGTAGATTGATTTCAACCTTTAGTTATTGATGTCAACCCTTGGAGAAATTTTGGTAGCGAATTCCCAAGGTTGTTTCATGTATAATGGTATTCGTTTTAATATATTTGAATGTAATACTATTCTATATGGATAGTACATGTCATTCCATTTCTGGTGGTATGTGGAACGTCACATAACTCCTCACGGTTAGATAGTTATGGCCATGAGAAGTTGGAGAACTCGTGTTTGGGTAATGGACCCAAGTTTGTTCGATGGATAATGATATGATTTTTGAAATATTTGAAGGCAAGACTATTCTAAATGGATAGTACATGTCATTCCATTTATAGTGGTATGTGGAACATCACATAACTCCTCACAATTTGAGATTTATAGACTTACGAAGTTGGAGGACCCTCATATGTTGGCTTGAAGCCCCAAAAGGTCAAAGAAGTCAAAGAGCTTGCAAAGAAGAAATTATTATTTAAATGATAATTAAAGTGACAAAGTCAAGAAGGATTATTTAAATAATAAAGTGAAGTGACAAAATCAAAGAAGATTATTTAAATAATAAATTGAAGTGACAAAATCAAAGAAGATTATTTAAATGATAAAGTGAGGTGACAAAGTCAAGGAGGAATATTTAAATGATAAAGTAATGGAGAAATTTCTAATTATGGAAATTGGTTAACCCTAAAAATGAGGAAAATGGGTAAAGTTACCTAGAAGATGGAGAGTATAAATAAGAGGCAAGGCTCTCTCATTTTACATTACACTTGAGCATATTGAATATCTATAGGTGACTGAGGTAGCCAAAGGATATGTAATATGAACTTCAGAGTGAAGGTGAAGAAAAGAGGGCTAGAATTCAAGGGAGGATAAATTCTTTTGATGATGCTTCTAAGGTATGTTATTTACAGGCCATCTCACCATTTGCGCAATAAATTTGTTTCTAGAATGATTCAAACCATGATATTGATAGGACATTGAGGAAACATATACAAGTATCTGTGGTAAAACATTCATTTTGTGGGTCGTTGAATTTTTGGAGTTACACTCCGTGGAAAATAGGGCTTGTGGCTAGTCCTGAAACTAGAATAAAACACGTGTTTCAGGTAAAAACGTCATAACTTATGCATAACAGATCCAAATTTAGTAATAAAAAATGTGTTGGTTATAGTACAGTCTCTAGTATGTTGTGTAACATTTTCAGAATGATTCAAAAAATATTACATGTGGGGCACGCTCTACAAGGTCACTCTCTAGAATAAGCCAGAATTCAACAAGGTATGCCATTTTTTCTATAACTCCTTTTCTGAGAGGTTCCAAGTTGTGACACCTGGAGGAATTTCATAAAAGACACTTAAGAAAATTGTGTATCAATTTCATATCCTTATTCATTACAGGTACATAGTTATGATTATTTCAAGTTAGGGTTGTTGACTAATCCAAAACTAGTCATGTGAGACTAAAGAAAAATTTGATGAAAATGATAGTCTCTTGTTTTTAAAGTTAATGAAGGTTTGTAGGTATGTGATCATATACACAAGGTCTATTACAAAGTTAAAAATCATATTTGGATGATGAAATTGAAGAGGGATTTTTGTTAAGGTGCATGTTGGGTACATGGTTGAGACACGTAGTTGATGAGTTGGCACATACATGAGGTGTATAGTTGATGATGTTGGTACATATTGATGAGTCATAGTTGATGCATAGTTGACACATGATTGATACATACTTGGTACATGGTTGGAGGCACTTGTTAGTAGTATTGTTGATACTTGGTTTATGGACGATGTAACATACTTGTATTGGTATATTATTAGAAGCACATATTGATCTTGGTGATGATGATGAGTTGTTGTGTTATGGTTGGTTGATGAAAATATTTGAGAGTTGTCTTGGTGATTTATCTTGGTGAGTAGATATGATTTGGTTGATAATATTTATGAGACATGTTGTTGTGATAGGTTGTTTGGACAGGTTGTTGTGAAAGGGTATTTGTACAGGTTTGGTGCATGGTTGATGCACTTGTTCATGGTCCAGGTTTTGTAAAGGCTGGTGCATGGTTGATGCACTTGTTTATGGTACATGTTGATTACAGGTTGAGGTACAGGTTTGGTGCATGGTTGATGCACTTGTTCATGGAATAGTTTTTGTACAGGTTGGTGCATGGTTGATACATTTGTTTATGGTACAGGTTGATTACAGGTTGAGGTACAAGTCGGTGCATGGTTGATGAATTTTTGTATGGTATAGGTTGATTATAGGTTGATTGGTATAGATTTATAGAAGTATATATCATAGTGATAGTCTGACAATGGTTCCATCATTCTATTTCTACTTTAGGGTGATTGGACGGGGCAAGGACAAGTGGTTGTATCCATCTTTCAGTTGTAGTCGGAGAACATAAGGGGTTGTAGCCTCCTTTTGGTTGTAGCCAGAGAATTGGGGAGTTGGAGCTTCCCTCATGTTGTAGCCTGAGAAACTAGGGAGTTGGAGCCTCCTTCCAGTTGCAGCTGGAAAACAAAGGAAGTTGGTGTTTCCATTGAATGTAATTCTTCAAGACATATAAGAAAAATCATTATGTGGTTTTCTCTCGCTTTGAGTTTCCATGTAAAACATTGGTGTACTGTGTATGTCTATGATTGTTCATTTGTTCATTTCTTATTTACTCTACAGTTATTGTATCATAATGTTACATTCATATAAAACTTGGATTATATGGTTAAAAAGGATTAAATTTCTCTATTATTGATTCACCCCCCTTCTCAGTAATCCAACAATTGGTATCAGATCTAGTTCCTTTAGGAAACAGTTTAACCACTGGAACGAGATCATGGATTATTCTGAGAATGGGGTACCAATCTTTAATGGTCATCATGGTTTTAAGTATGAGATGTGGAGCATAAGGACAGAAGTATTTTTATAGGAACAGAGACATTATGTTTGGATGTCATCTGTTACAGGATATGATATTTCAAAAAGGGAAAAGACTGAAGCCAAGACATAATTGAGGAAGAATAACAAAATAGCAATGGATTTCATCTGGGAAGGATTACCTAATCCGGTAAGAGAAAAGGTTGGTAAATTTTCATCAGTAAAAGAACTTTGGGATAAGTTACATGACATATATTCTTCACCCATCGTAGATTCAGAAAATTACAAAGAAGATGAAGATACAAACAAGAATAAATATGATCATCATGTCAGATAGATTCAGAAGAGGAAGAGTATGAAGAAGCAGAAGCTGATTACAGGGAAAAAATGATCAGTGCAATTAAATATCTAAATAAAGAAAGAGAAGAAAAAAAGTCATCCAAGAAATAATTGATGAACCAAAATGAAAGTGTTCAAGGTTCCGAAAAGGATCAACGGGTCATCAAGAATTTAAGAGCTCAACTAGAAGAGGCCAGAAGAATTGAAGAAACTATAGAATATCAAAATAAATGTTTATAAGCCAACATAGCAGCACAAAAGGGAGAAGCAGAAAAGAGAGCAACGATATCGATGGATCATCTCAAGGAAAGAATCAATGACTTAAACCAACTTGAGGAAGAGTTTGGCCAAGAAGAGAGAAGACTGGAAGAAGAAATAATTACATTGAAATCCCAACTTGAAGAAGCAAAGAGAACAAAAGAGGTCATGAAATCTCAGAAAATGAAGAAAGAAGAAGAGGTTGAGAAGCTTGAAGAAGCAGTTATCACATTGAGAAGTAAAATTGTCAAGCTCAACAAGAACGTTGAAGAGACAAAAACATCCACATCAATTATAAATAATGAAGAGAAGCACTCTAGGTTGCTAGAAAAGAAGAATGAAGAAAACATAAAGAGTTATGCATAAGTACTCAACCAGAATCTAAGAAATCTATTGAAGATACATCTTCAAGAAGACCATCCATGTTCAATCCACAAAGAAGTTTCAATCATGATCATGATCAATCAAGGAAAAAATTCAGAAGAACTGTGCCACAAAGAAGATCATTCACTCCCAAGTATGCAAATTTATTTTATAGTTATTGTTTTTATTGTACTAACTTTGGACATAAGGTTGCAGATTGCAGGGATTATAAACGAAATGTTCAAGCAAGAAGTGCATATGTGGTCTCACGTAACATTGAGTGTTACAAATGACATAACTATGGACACATAGCCAATGATTGTAGAAGCATGATCGATACTTCCATGAAAGAAAATACTGATATTAGATATAAGAAAGTATGGATAAGAAAACAGGAAGAACAGGTGAACAAAGACCAGGTACCATAGATCACAAGATTGGCAATAAAATGAGATGAAGAAAATTCTATAGAGAAAAAGAAATATGTCAGATATAGAAAGGTTTGGAAAATAAGTGAAAGAAAGGAAGGACAGGTAAATAAGGAACAAGTTCAAGAGATTGTACTTTCAGGCATTGTAGTGAAAGATGAATCCACAGATAGAAAGAAATAATTCAAAGCTCAGAGAGATAATGAATCTACCAATGAATATGATGATGAATCTACCAATGAAGATGATGATGAATACACATCAAAGAAGGAATTGTTCTGAGCCATCCGGCTTAGAGACTCCCAAGTAATATGAATATTAGACAGGGAGTCTATGCGATAGTTGTGACAGACCAAAGAACCATCCTTCGAGAAGCTTGCAGTGTTTGAGAAGACAGATTCAGATCAATTAGTTAGCATAGGTAGAGTTTGATAGATTAATCAAGACTTAATGATAGTATAGTGATAAATGGGTCAACATTATGGACATTTGCGCAAGTAGAGTCTTGGATAGTATGGACAGATATGGATTCGTAAGAACACTTAGTAGGTTTGGATAGATATATGATAGTGGACGAGAGAATGGATTCATATATTGGTTCAGAGAGTGATTCAGAGACAAAGTAACATTATCATAATCGATGATAATTACATAGGAAATGGATCGAACAATGCTAATGGATTCCAAACTGACAGATATCATTTGGACACATGCAGTGCATACATCAATTCAAATTCAAAAAAGAGTAATTCTCATAAACACCAATGACAAAACTCCCTACGAACTATGAAAAGGAAGCACAGACAACAACCTCTACATCAAGGTAACTCAAGGTAATATTTTACTCACTGAAATTTATGTTGGTGATATTGTTTTGGAAGTACTAATGACATGTTAAGCTATAAATTTGCAAAGGATATTCAAAATGAATTTAAAATTTAATTACTTGGAGAACTATCCTTCATTTTGGCTCTTCATATATGTCAAAGAAACCAAGGAATTTTTATTTCTCAAACTAAGTATATTAGAGAAATACTAAAGAGGTTCAGAATGGAAGATTGCAAACCAGTTACCACTCCTATGAAAACCAGTTTCAAGTTGAGAAAAGATGATGATTCAAAGTCTACAGACCAGAGGCAATACAGGGAAATGATTGGTAGCTTACTATATGTGACAACATCTGGACCAGATGTAATGAAGGTATTTGGATAGGTGGCACAATTTCAAGAAGCACCAAAGGAATCACATGTATTAGCAGTGAAGAGGATTTTCAGATATCTCAAAGGAACAAAAGAGTTTGGATTATGGTATCCAAAAATAAATGATCTATCACTTATTTCTTACACAGATGCAGATTTGGCAGGTTTCATTGATGACCAAAAAAGCACCAGTGGAGCAACATTCTACTGGGTGAGTATTTAGTATCATGGTTAAGCAAGAAACAATCATCAATATCCTTATCTATAATCGAGGCAGAGTATCTTGCAGCAACAACATGTTGAACACAGGTTCTATGGATGAAACAAACTCTGACAGATATGCAGGTTGAGTATGATGATCCCATTCCAATCTATTTTTATAATACAAGCGCCATCAATATCTCAAAGAACTCAGTGATGCAATCCAAGACGAAGAACATTCCAATAAAGTATCATTTTCTATGGGAACAGGTTACAGAGAAGAACAACAGAGTTGAATATGTGGGCACAAAAGAACAAGTGGTAGACATCTTTACAAAACTGATTCCAAGAGAATCCTTTGAGTATCTTCACCAGAGACTCAGAGTAATTTCTACTCCAAAATGAATTATTTTGAATGCTTATATTATATGTCTTAGATCTGCATGAGGAAGCAACATAAAGAGGACAGTTCAGGTTGGGAGAGATTTATCATATTCATGCTTAGAGAAAGAGAACAGAGGCATGGTTCCAGGGGGAGTAATGGTCACAAGGGAAGAATGAGCAAAATGACTTCAGAGTGATACCATTTGTCAAAGGGGAATATATTATTCATATGAAGGGAAAGAGAGTATTCATAGGCTTATAAACACAAAGAAAAATCAAAGGCACGTAGATGGGGGGACCAACCCCAAGGAGACTTCAGTCAGGGGGAGCAACCCCAAAGGGAGATACCCTTTTCCATTGATGTCAAATGAGGAGAGATAGAAGCATATATAAAGAGTATAAGAATGAATGTTATCATGACTAAGTGTTGCCATCAATGTTGGTGTTGCCATCAATGCCAAAGGGGGATATTTTCATACAATTGGTTTAGGTTTATGGATAGTTCATATGGATCATTGGTTTTCATTGATGTCAACTATTGGAGAGTGATATTGTAGATTGATTTCAACACTTGGAGAAAGTTCGGTAGCGAATTCTAGTAGCACAAAGGTTTGGGTAATGGACCCAAGGTTGTTTCATGTATAATGGTATGTGTTTTAATATATTTGAAGGTAATACTATTATATATGGATACTACATGTCATTCCATTTCTGGTGGTATGTGGAACGTCACATAACTCCTCACGGTTAGAGAGTTATGGCCATGAGAAGTTGGAGAATCCAGGTTTGGGTAATGGACCCAAGTTTGTTTGATGGATAATGGTATGTGTTTTAAATAATTTGAAGGAAAGACTATTCTAAATGGATAGTACATGTCATGCCATTTCTGTTGGTATGTGGAACTTCACATAACTCCTCACGGTTTGAGAGTTATGGCCTTATGAAGTTGGAGGACCCTCATATGCTGGCTTGAAGCCCCAAAAGGTCAAAGAAGTCAAAGAGTTTGCAAAGAATAAATTATTATTTAAATTATAAAGTAAAGTTACAAAGTCAAGAAGGTTTATTTAAATAATAAAATGAAGTGACAAAATCAAAGAAGATTATTTAAATAATAAAGTGAACTGACAAAATCAAAGAAGATTATTTCAATGATAAAGTGAGGTGGCAAAGTCAAGGAGGAATATTTAAATGATAAAGTAATGGAGAAATTTCTAATTATGGAAAATGGTTAACCCTAAAAATGAGGAAAATAGGTTAAGTAACCTATAAATGGGTTAAGTGACCTAGAAATAGGTTAAGTGACCTAAAAATGGGTTAAGTGACCTAAAAATGGGTTAAGTGACCTAAAAGATGGAGAGTATAAATAAGAGGCAAGGCTCTCTCATTTTACATCACACTTTAGCATAATGAATATATATAGGTGACCGAGGTAACCAAAGGATATCTAAGCCAAATTTCAGAGGGAATGTTAAGAAAAGAGGGTCGGAATTCAAGGGAGGATAAATTCTTTTGATGATGCTTTCTAAGGTATGTTATTTACAGGTCATCTCACCATTTTCGCAATAACTTTTCTTGAATGTTTCACACTATGATATTGATAGATCCTTGAGGAAACATATCCAAGTATCTGTGGTAAAACATTCAACTTGTGGGTCATTTTATTTTTGGAGTTACACTCCGTGGAAAATAGGGTTTGTGGCTAGTCCTAAAACTACTATAAAATAGGTGTTTCGGGTAAAATCGTCATAACTTCTTCATAACATATCCAAATTTAGTAATACCAAATGTGTTGTTTATAGTACAGTATTTAGTATGTTTTGTAACATTTTCAGATCGATTCAACAAATATTCTGTGCGAGGCACACTCTACAAGGTCTCTCTCTAGAATAAGCCAAAATTCAGCAAGGTATGCCATTTTTTCTATAACTCCTTTTCTGAGAGGTTCCAAGTTGTGACACCTAGAGGAATTGCATAAAAGACACTGAATAATTTTTTTTATCACTTTCAAATCATTATTCATTACAGGTACATAGTTATGATTATTTCAAGTTAAGGTTGTTGACTAATCCAAAACTAGTCATGTGAGACTAAAGAAAAGTTTGATGCAAATGCTAGTCTCTTGTTGTTAAAGTTAATGAAGGTTTGTAGGTATGTGATCATATACACCAGGTCTATTATAGAGTTACAAATCATATTTGGATGATGAAATTGATGAGGGATTTTGGTTAAGGTACATGTTGGGTACATGGTTGAGACAAGTAGTTGATGAGTTGGCACATACATGAGGTGTATAGTTGATGATGTTGGTACATATTGATGAGTCATAGTTGATGAGTAGTTGATGCATGATTGGTACATACTTGGTACATGGTTGGAGGCACTTGTTATTAGTATTGTTGACACTTGGTTTATAGATGATGTAGCATACTTGTATTGGTATATTATTATAATCACATATTGATCTTGGTGATGATAATGAGTTGTTGTGTTATGGTTGGTTGATGCACATATTTGTGAGTTGTCTTGGTGATTGACATCAGTGAGTAGATATGATTTGGTTGATAATATTGATGAGATAGGTTGTTGTGATAGGTTGTTTGGATAGGTTATTTGTACAGGTTTGGTGCATGGTTGATGCACTTGTTCATGGTCCAAGTTTTGTACACGTTGGTGCATGGTTGATGCACTTGTTCATGGTCCAAGTTTTGTACACGTTGGTGCATGGTTGATGCACTTGTTTATGGTACAGGTTGATTATAGGTTGAGGTACAGGTTTGGTTGTTGATGCACATTTTCATGGTACAAGTTTTGTACAGGTTGGTGCATGGTTGATGCACTTGTTTATGGTACATGTTGATTATAGGTTGAGGTATAGGTTGGTGCATGGTTGATGCACTTGTTTATGGTACAGGTTGATTATAGCTTGATTGGTATAGTTTTATAGAAGTATATATCACAGTGATAGTGTGACAATGGTTCCATCATTCTACTTCTACTTCAGGGTAGTTGGACGGGGCAAGGATAGGTGGTTGTAGCTGGAGAACATAAGGGGTTGTAGCTAGAGAATTGGGGAGTTGGAGCTTCCCTTAGGTTGTAGCTTGGGAAACTAGGGGGTTGGAGCCTCCTTCTAGTTGCAGCTGGAAAACAAAGGAAGTTGGTGCTTCCAATGAATGTAATTCTTCAAGACATATAAGAAAAAGAATTATGTGATTTTCTCTCGCTTTGGGTTTCCACGTAAAACATTGGTGTACTGTGTATGTGTATGATTGTTCATTTCTTATTTACTCTAGAGTTATTGGATGATAATGCTACATTGATATAACACTTGGATTATATGGTTAAAAATTATTAAATTTCTTTATTACTAATTCACCCCCCCCCCCTCTTAGTAATCCAACACCAACAACACAGGAAAACAATAAGTTAAATGAAAATCCTACTTATTATTTCCACTACCAACATAGGAGGGTTGTCAAACAATTCTTATTGATATCAGATGTATGGTTTCAAGTATGCACCATTCACCCAACTGGGATAAAGGATACCATTGAGTTTCTCAAGTATAACTGGTCCAGATTCACGTAACTCTGCAACAATAAATTACCCAAGCCAATGCATTTGTAATTTACAAGAATGCTTTTGGTATTTACTATTGTATAGTAGAACCTTATCTCCTTACACAAATGATTTTATTTTTATATGTTGATAATGCCAAGCCTTCTGGCAAGACTTTTCCACTGTCTGATGAAAGTATGATAAAAATATGGCTTCATCCAACTACATCAGTTTTGTAACTCTGGTTGTGATGGATTCATCATCATCATCATCTTGGTATCTTGCGCAAGGAATAGAATTGGTGATATAAATTCAGCGGGTACCATGGATTCTAGTCCATAAACTAATTGTAAAGGGGTATAGTTGTGTAACTTCTTTGTGTTGATCCAATAATCCCAAAGTACCGCTGGAAATATTTTGTCCCAGTATTCACGGTTTGCACAACATACCTTGGTCAATCCTTTTTCCATAATTTTTTTCAACACTTCCATTGTCCTCTTAGATTGCGGATGGTAAGGGATGATCTTATGGTGTTGAATAAAAAATTAGTGGGTGAGGGTACCTACAGTTCTATTTATGAAATGCACACCCTGATCATTGGTTAGACTTCGAGGAAAACCAAATCAAGTAATGCAATTTTCAAAAATAAATATGGTCATTGTATAAGGAGAATAGTCCCACATTGGTGTGACTTCATCCCATCGTGTCAGATAATATGTTGTGGTAATGATGTACCTTTCCTTCGAATGGCACGTCGGTGGGATGATAGGAATAATTAAATCGAAAACCTATTTTTTGAATGCCTATAGAGCCCAAACAAGGTGTAAGGGTAGCTCATCCCTCTGTGAAGGCTTACCTATCCTTTGACAAACATCCCATGCTTCAGAATATGCTTTGGTGTCCTTAAAAATTGTAGGAAACCATAACCAAGCCTATAATATCTTTAAAATTGTAGCCTTACCTGCAACATGTCCTCTCGCAAGTCCATTGTGACATTCCTAAAGAATATCAGATCTCTCATGATCCAAGACACATCTTCTCAGGATACTGTCCAAACCTAGCTTGTACAATTTTCCTTTGATAAGATGATAATTTTCTACCCGAACAACAATTTGGTGCTTTTGAGTTAAGGAATAGTACTCTGGGGATTTTCCAGTTGTGAGGAACAATGCAATGTCTAATAAGTAGTCTAGGATAGTTTATATGTGAAACAAATCTACATCTGGTAGCTAGTCATCAATAGGTCCATCACTTTTTCCATTTTCTAGCCTTGATAGGTGATCACATCCCACATTTAACTTCCTATGTTTGACAATAACTTCAAATTAAAACACCTAAAAAAGAAAAAACCATCTACAGATTCTTCCTTCTAAGACAAGTTTGTTAACAAGATATTTTAAAGCGGAATGATCAGTGAAAAACTTAAAATCACCCTCTAATAGATAGTATCAAACATTTTGTAAAGCATAGACCATGGCCAAACCTTCCCTTTCTATTGTGGTGTAGTTGCATTCAGCCTGAGTGTTATGGGACTTATCAATAAATTCGGACATAAACAGATCTCCCTAGATCCACCTAGATCTAGAACAAAAGAGAACATAATATGACGCTTTCCCTAAGATCTAATCATTGATTTTATTATCTAACAAGAGATGGGAAACATATCGTTTAAATATCACCTCCTCTTGTCGTTGTCATCCTAGATCCACTCTCGGGCTCCTGTGATATTGAATCTGCAAGGGAACATAAGCCAACCCAAGTGAAAGAAATAATATACTCAACGAGAACCTATGTATGTGATCAATGAATCATACAATAAAACAAATCAATTTTTATGGGAAAGAAACATATCACTGTATCATATTAAAATGAAAGTGGAGATTACAACCAAAGCCTTGATGTTGCAAGGTCCCCTTCCAATGAACCTTTTCTCCAACACACACAGTTGCTTCGACCTTGAATGGAGAAGGTCCACAATGACTTGATGAACTAAAATGAAGCCCTTAAGTATGAACTGAAGTAGAATTCCTCATCCAATTATTAACCTATTCAATAATGATCTTGCTTGAATCAACCTTCTGTGCTTAACCTTTTCCATGGGATATCCCTCTTTATATAAGGTAAAGATATATGGTTGAAGATATTAGGATGATCCCACCAAATAAAAGAAGAACCATATGGACACCACCTCACCTTCTAGAAATTTCGTGAAACTTCCCATTTTCTTAGTATTTTGACATCGTCACACCCTAGTTGTAGGGAATCTTGTGGAGATTTCGTAACCTATATTTGGGGAAGAGGGAGATGATTAGGGATCATTTCAATCTACATATGGTGTAGCCTGTGATGACATTCCTTAATTGGGTTTTTGAGAAGAGAAAGTCAATCACTTTCCTCATGAAGAAAGGCTCTTTTTGGGAACATGAACACATGTTGTCTATGGATCACTAGGGTGACCAAAATAATGTGTAACATAATGCCCCCCAAAGCATGAGAATGGAACTTGTGATAGCTGAAATACTTTGTAGAATGTGTGTATCGGAAACAAGGAGCACATTGGTCAGGGACCTGCAAACATTCAAGAATCAACATAACAATATACCATTGTGCGAGGTAGGCATTCCCATACTTAGATTACAAAACTTCAAATGAGTCATGGTCACCAAATATACATTGTGGATCCATGTCAATGTGAAATCAACATAGCCACCCATAATACATTGTGGATCTATGCACTAAAATGATTCAAATTCGAACATAGCTACAAGACATACAAAGTGAATCTATGTGTCAATAAAAATCATGAATAATCTATCGCAACCTAGACTAGAATGGTATGATCCAAGTTATTCATTCCCATTGTCCCTAAGTATGTATATATCCATGCGAAAATGGTAGAGACCACTTGATTACCGGTCATTAATCGTTAACAAGTGCGAGGAAAATCACCATTGATGTCAATGACTCCCAAGGTACCCCAGTACAATCCAATGAATGTGAATAAATGAGTTGAAGTCGAACATTCGATAGAATATTCCAATCAGGGGTCAATGATGTGAGCACAGTGTTGAGAGCGAAGAGACCTGCCATTGAGGCATACAGGATCTAAGGCACTGAATTATTTCTAGGTCTTGTTCTTGGAGAATGATTTGACGTCAATAGGAAAAGACTCATCACAGGAGGGCCTTGATTTATCCCCCATAAATGACACGAAATAAGTAACAGATTTGAAGTAGATCAAAATATGAAGTGATCTGAAACTGACATAGGGAATACCAACATGGTAGAAGAATTATAACTGCAGATGACAGACTTGATAGAAGTCTCGTTAAGGTTGGAATTCTCTTGAACATATGAATGACACGACAATGGTCTTGGAAGCATTGACTCAAGGAGGACCCAACATATGGACATGTGTATGGTCAAACGAGAGACAAATGGATTTCCCAACCTAGATACAATTATGAAGGGGGGTGTCATGTTCAAGAGAGACTATTATTTCCACTAACAAAAATACAGAGACACATTTCTTTCCCAAATTTTCCCCCACCATTTCTGGTGGGTACCTTTTTATTTTTACGCAAGATTGAGGAGGATAACATATGCTTGTTGATGTAAGATCATCCTTCGAACGAGTACCTTGGAGTATGATTACCAAACCCTAAGAAGGAATGGTTCGGTCCCTTACGGGTCTTTCGATGTTTTTTTAACGATTCCAAAGAGAGAAAACTCAGGGGTTTTTCATGTTTAGAGAGTCTGAAAAACACTTAAATAAGACTCCGTGGGTTCCTTTTTCGTAAGTTAATCTGATGAGATCAAAAAAGTGATAACCTACAACTCATCAAATGTTTTCTTCAAATACTTTTACGAGCGTGAAAAGAACAAGGTCGCTCAAAAATATTTTTGTTTTTACGAAGCGTGAAAAGAAATTAAAGGATACTCCATATGTTTCGTTTTTCGTGTTTCCATTACGAGTATGAAAAATTGACAAAAGTATACTCGGTTACATTCTCATTGATTTATGAGCATGAGAAAGAACAAAAACTAAGCTTGGATTTTTTCCTAAAAAACCCTAAAAGAATTTGTACATGTGACAAATTTATAAAACCAAACCAAAAAGGTGTATCCTTGTTCAATATTTCACTCCTAGGGTTTTCATCTACAAAAAGTAAAACACTTGCAATGTCGTTAGGACTTTAGGGTTTAGGTGAAATATATAAAATAATATAAAATATAAATGAAAAAGTGAAAAAGTTAATAAAAATGGGTAAAATCTTCATTTCACTATTCCATTGTTATTTCACCCAAATTTTGTTCCAAAAACCCATATTTACCTCAATTTTCCACTGCAGATTGCGAGAGGCACGGTTGATCATTCGACGAACGGTCTCCGCTGAACAGGTAATTTTCATATTTTTCAACTTTTCATGGATCAATTTTTGTTTTTCATTAGTTAAAAATGACTTTTGAGTTAAGTTTTGAAGGGTACCTATGCACAGAGGTCGTCACGGGCGCCCTATATTGTGCCCTAGGATGACCCAGGGTCGTCACAGGCAGCCTTAAGGCTAGCTTGCGATGACTCTGCACTATATAGACGCCCAGGCCTACGACGTGTGCAATTCAAAAAGTATTTTGAGATGCATTTTCCAATAAAAAGTTTCCAGGGATAAGATAAAGATGCAAATCTCTCTTTTATGTTTCATTGCAGGTTTTCTATGATAAGAATGTTGGAATGGAGAGAGAGAGAGAGAATGAGGAGGAAGAATACTTTGTCGGGAATGACCTAGGAATAGTAAATTCCCTCTAGCAGTGTGGACTGTTAAAATTATTCAATATCCAGGGCATGAGGGCCCAATTGAGGTTACTCAAATACCTAGTTCACATGTGGGATGTGAACCAATAGATGTTCTGTGTGGGGGCTCACATTATTACGATATATATCAAGGATATTTACTGCTTGACTAGGCTATCTTACTGTGGGTATCGAGTTATGCTTACCGGTAGCAGGGGAGGTGGCAAGCCTATGAGCCACTATATCATTGCACATTGTGTTCCAGGTACTCAGAAGCATAGTGGCAAAGTCACTATTAGATATGTCCATGACTTGCCTCTAAGGACCATCCTCTACACCATCACATGCATGGCAGGGAGTGCAGCTCCCCATATGGAACTTTAGAGCTATTTCAATTATGTGCTGAAATATATGGAGCCCTAAGTTTTCAACTGGTGTGACGGGGTTCTCAGAAGAATGAAAAAACATTTGACCAATTACAGGAGTGGTGAGATGAACCAGTTTGGATATGGTTCGATTTTGGTGTCTCTCTTGCTAGAGAGGGTCCCATGTTTATGCTTACAGGTAGAGTGGGGTATACCTGCCCCAAGGTATCCCAGAATGAAGAGGTGGGTCAACCTCATGGTGCGGCATATAGCTGGTCCTATCATCAAGTATAATGATGTTTTCTTTGATTGGTTGAGGACCCAGATGCTTATGGTCGACGTCTATGCCTATGTTGGTTTAGACTTCTGAGGTGATCCAGACTTGGTTCTTCCTGAGGGTTCCCAATGGGGGGACATAGGTAAGAAGGACATTTTGTTTTTATGATTTTTTTTTGTGATTTTTAATATAAAATGTTTTTATGTGTTTATTTATCTGATGACTAATAAAAATATCTTTTGATGATGCATACGTGGATCCTTACCGACCTCCAGGTTCATTCCCCATCTAGAGGCGAGGGGAGAGAGATGACATAGTAGGAGTATTTGTTGCTGACTACGAGATCCTATAGCAGAATATAGAGGGGCTCATGATGAAAATCCCAAACGCCTCCATCGACAATATCTCAAGGCATTATCAACGCCACACAGTGGGCGTGTCTTCTTCCATTGGTAGACTGCTCCATAAATGAGCACGGATAGTCGCATGTTATAGCGAGAAACATCCTTGATTCTCTATTTGTATATGAATCCATGTGATTCACATTTTTGATATTTTGTTCTTCGGACAAAAACACTTTTTGTAACACTTTTATCATTATATATATATATATATATGAGGTTTCTACCATCTTACTTGTTGTATATACAAATTGTGATTGGATTTTATAAATTTCTCAAATGTTTGTCTAACACATAATTAGCTAATGCATCTGTTAATGTATTTAGACATCTAGGAATGTGTTCATATTCAATTTAATCAAAATGACGTTCCAAGAGACAAATTTGTAAATATACCCTTAATAACATAGGACTTCGAATGGAGTAAACATTACTCAACTATAGGACTACTAACTGGGAATCGAGTCGTACAATAATATGGAATATTCCAAGTGAAACAACATCGGTCAATAATTCGATGACTGCATTGTATTCCACAATATTATTAGTTGAACAACTAAGGAAAACACCATGTAGACTAATAAATTCATTTGTAGGTGCATAGATTTTCTAAGAAGCAGATGCTAAGTTACTAGTGGTGCGA
The DNA here is from genome assembly GCA_009831015.1 of Picea engelmannii. Lineage (NCBI taxonomy): Eukaryota > Viridiplantae > Streptophyta > Pinopsida > Pinales > Pinaceae > Picea > Picea engelmannii. The sequence goes on along the minus strand of ML803811.1, from coordinate 210,694 downwards.
TTAGTACCCTCAGCGAAGCCAATGTAGGGTAGTGAAGACACTGACATATGGAAACCAAGAACAATGCAAGGTAAGAAGCTGAAGTTCAAAACCAAACAACGAAAAATAACACTAAAGATGATACACTAAAGTACAAGCACTCATGCAAAAATGACTTAAGCATAGTACTTCTTTAAGTAAAACCCATTTATGGGTTCACTCAAAGGGATTCTATAATAATCAACTAGCTCATAAGCTCCCTTCTCCAACACACGTTTGACAATGTAAGGACCTCGCCACATGGCCTCGAATTTACCGGCCCCTAGCAAATCATGATCTTGTTCGTAAAGAATAACTAGATCACCTTCATAAAAACCACATAGCTTGACATGTTTGTCATATTGGGATTTAACACGTTTCTTTTGGGTTTCAATAAATAAGGTGACATCGCAATAGGTTTCATCTAGTTGCATCAAATACAAAAGACGCTCTTCTTCGACAGAGGTATTGGGGAGAATTTCAAAGACCAATTTCAAAGATGGTATCTCACATTCAATTGAAAAATAGCTTCGATACCATAGACTAGTTGGAAAGGTGTAAACCCTGTGGGATATTTTACAGATGTCCAATAAGCCCATAATGATGAGAATAGCATCGTGTTTTAGTTTTTTTTATGAATTCCTATCATCCGTCGAAGCATAGTAATGAGAACTTTGTTTATTGCTTCAACCTGACCATTGGCCTATGGGTAATAGGGGGTTTATCTTTCATGATGAAGACCCAACTTTTCAGTAAGTTCAGACATCATAAAATTTTGAAAATGACTACCATCATCAATAACGATAGCTTGAGGGATACAAAACCGAGTAATGATATGATTGAATATGAACAATGTTATAGTTTTCCCAATGTCATCAAATGTAGGCATTTCCTCAGCCCATTTAGTGAAATAATCCACAACTACAATGATGTATCCATGCCCCCCGGTCAAGTGAGGGTCACATGTCATGAAGTTGATGCCTCATTTGGAAAATGGACTAACAGAAACTACAGGGTGTAAAGGAGCAGGATGAGATCTTATCTTGTTTTTATAAGTTTGGCAAGCATGGAATTTCTGGACGACAGTAATGCAGTCCTTAAACAAAGGACATAAATAACCCACTCGTAAGATCTTTTGGGCAGTGGCATACCCAAACATATGACCGACACATGCTCCAGACTGACAGTCATTCAAATATTTCTCAGCTTCATCATAGGTGAGACATCGTCAAAATATTGAATCAATACCATGGCGATAGAGGGTATCACTGAGAATGATATATTGGTGGGCTCGATATCGTATACAACGACAATTTGTACTAGATAGGTCGGGCTGGAAATTTTGAGTCCGGAGATATATGATGATATATCTGTACCATACGTCATCAGAACCAAGGATGATTTTAAGGATGGAAATTTATTTTAAAATGTAGAAACCTTGCCAAATCTTACAAATACTTCCTATGCCAACTACAAATGATTAGCGATATTTTTGTAAAAATATACAAATTTCTAAGGATTTTATATAGTTTTTATAAAATTTTGGCGATTTTTAAGGTAAAATAATTTTATCATATAGAATTTGGGCGAATCTTTTTTAAAATAGTGAATCTCATTTTTGGAAAAACCATGGAAAATTAGCCCATGAGTGAAATTTAGCCCCTCTTCCAATCAGAAAAAGGGAATCGTCAGGCAAGGAATCCTCTGCCACATTTTATGTCTCAATGGAGGGAAGGTCACATATCAATTCGGAAAAAACCAAATATTTCTTGGAATTGGCGCGTTCGAATTCCAATTCAAACTCCTGGAGAATAAAAATCCATTTGGAGTACTTTCCCCCTAGCAATTGTCAGGTAAGGATATGTTGCATGGGGTTACAATTGGAAATAACATTAGTTCTGTGTAATAGGATATAATGAGGAAAATGTTGGACAGCTTGAACAACTACCAAGGCCAGTTTATCCACATGAAAGTATTTGGTTTCGGTAGTCGTGAGACTCTGACTCAAATAATATATCACATGCTTGTCATGTGAGTAATCCTCTTGGACTAAGACCATGGCAATGGTAGAGTTCGAAGCAGCTAAGTAGAGGAAGTAATCTCGGCTATAGTCAGAGGGAAACAATAATGGTGTACGATTTAAGGCAAGTTTCAAAGCTTCAAAGGCTTTGTTCATAGTATCGTCCCATACAAACTTGTAACCTTTCTTGAGTAGCCGAGTGAATCCTTTTGTCAGTTTAGCGTAATTGGGGATGAAATGAGGAAAAATGTTTACCTTCCCTTGCAAACTTTAGAGTTCGTGTAGCGTGGAAGGAGGAGGTAGATTAAGGATAGCCTCAACCTTCAAGGGGTCTACTCGAATCCTATGTATCGACATGGTAAAACCAAGAAGTCGATCGAAATCCAGACAAAAAACAAATTTGTGGGTTTAAGAAGATACGATAATAATGCCAACATATGAAAATGGCCTTTAAATGTGTCGGGTGATCATGGAATGCACCGGTATATCATCAAGATAGGGTTGCACAATGTGATTAATATAATGGAAAGCATAATACATAGCGTGTTGAAAGGTCACGCCAACATTCTTGAAACCAAAGGGTAACTTATAGTAGGAAAAGGTTCCCCAAGGGAAAATAAAAGCGATCTTGTGTTGGTCCACGGGTAAAATATTAATTTGATTATATTCAGATAAACCATCCATTAAAGAGAATATTTCGTTGTCGGCACAGTCACCAACAATTTAGTAAATGAAATGGGTTGGGTAATTTTCCTTAGGAAAATCCTTATTTATGTCTCTATAATATACACAAACATGGATGGTACCTTGTATTTTATTTACCAGAACTATATTGGATACCCAGTCAATCAAAACCAAGGGATAGACAAAGCCAACTTTAAGAATTTTTTCATTTTCCATCTTGATAGTAGCAGCTTTGTGTGGATGTACTAGGAGAAGTCATTTCCAAAAGGGTTTAGCATCTGGGTATGTCTTAATCTCATGCACAACAATATCAGGATCAATATCTTTCATTTCCTCGTAACTCCGGGCGAAAACGTCACAAAATTCTTAGAAAAGGGATTTATAAGTGTGGACCTCATCAGTATAACTTGAGGCCCCGATATGAACATTCTACATGACTCCAAGTTTAATGGATATGTTGAGAGGGATGGTAGGTGAAATGTTACTCAAGTTCCCTTCGTACAAAACATCATGTGTTGACTTGGGAACGGAAGAAATAACAACAACGGTTGAAGGAGTCGAAATCCATTGGTATCTCTCTATGGTATCATGTTCTAGGAAGATAATGGAGCGATGATGTCCATCCTCCCATGGGGTGTCTTCCATATACATGGCTGACATGATCATATCATCAATAGGAAAAATCACGTGAAACAGATAAGGATATGAATCACAGAGATAAGGAGAGGAGGGGGTTTTCAATTACATAGCGTGATAAGCGGATTCGACCAGACTTAAAGGAATTTTTTCGTTGTAACGAAGGTAGTCACCAAGGTTAGGTACTACCCATGGGTCATATGACTCAGGGGTTTCATGAAAAGTGGTGGATATCATTTTAATAGAGGCAAAAAAAGGTAGGGGAATATCGGGTGGTGGGATTGGAAATGTACCCATCAAAGTTGAATATTTCAAAAGACCCACTCCGACATTCTTGTAACTAGGAGGTGTCTTCGAGATAAAAGGACCGTTTCTAGTACAGGAATCGGAATTAAAGAAGGCCAGTTGGTCAACAGTAATGACCTTTCCTTGGTGCAAGAATCGTAACACACAGAAAAGGGTAGACACAACTGCATGCATGGAATAAATATAGCTATGACCAAGTAAAAGGTTATAATCAAGAGGTGCATCGAAGACCTCAAGCTCCACATTGATCAATTTATCTTCCAACGTAATAGAAAACGACGAAAGAACATTGTAGAGTTTAAAACCTATACCATTGAAGGCCTTAATTGTATTGTGTTACTCAGTGAGGGAGGGAGAGTCAATATCTTTCCATCAAGTAACGGACATAACACAAGTCTAGGCTCCTTCATTAATAACATTTCTACATATGTTCTTGTTTTCAACAACAACTTGGATCTGGAATTCTAACTAAGGAGGAAGCCTTGGAATGTGATCTTCCAAGACAAAGATTATTAGATTAGTATCCGTGGGAACAATTCCACCAATGGCCTTTAACAGTTCTTTTCATTGAGCAGGGAAACTTTGAAGGACTTTGAGAGTTGACATCACAAAGGGTGCTTGTGCAAGATCTTCTACAATACTATAGTTTTGTATAGCACGTGCGTGAGGATTGAACGCAGACTTTCGAACAACGCCCTTGGGAGGAGGGTGAAGAATTGTATCGAGACCCAGTATTTTGATATGAAGAGGACCATTGGGAGGTTAAGTTGGGGGAGAAGGTTGAACCAATGAAGGTGGTATATCATCAACTCTCTCTTTAGACGGGGAGTAATCCTTGCCTCGAGTCATGATTGCAACTTCCACAGTATGGTCACCAATTTTGTTATGGGACTTATCGGTAAATGTGAACATAAATAGATCTCCCTATATCCACATAGATCTATAACAAAACAATACATGATATGACGCTTTCCCTAAGCTCTAATCATTGAGTTTACTATCTAACAAGAGATGGGAAACATACCATTTAAATATCACCTCCTCTTGCCATTGTCATCCTAGCTCCACTCCGATGCTCCTGTGATATTGAATTTGTAAGGGAACACAAGCCAACCCAAGTGAAAGAAATAATATACTAAACGAGAACCTATGTATGTGATTAAGGAATCATACAATAAAACAAAACAAGTTTTATGGGAAAGAAACATATCACTGTATCATATTAAAATGAAAGTGGAGATTACAACCAAAGCCTTGATGTTGCAAGGTCCCCTTCCGATGACCCTTTTCTCCAACACACACACTTGCTCTGACCTTGAATGAAGAAGGTCCACAATGACTTGATGAACTGAAATGAATCCCTCAAGTATGAACTGAAGTAGAATTGCTCATCCAATTATTATCCTATTCAATAATGATCTTGCTTGAATCAACCTTCTGTGCTTAACCTTTTCCATGAGAGATCTCTCTTTATATAAGGGAAAGAGAGATGGTTGAAGAGATTAGGATGATCCCACCAAATCAGAGAAGTGAGTAAGATCCCAACCAAACGGACGCCACCTCACCTTCTAGAATATCCCCTTCTATAACTTTTGTGAAACTTCCCCTTTTCTTAGACTTTTGACATCGTTGCACCCTAGTTGTAGAAAATCTCAGGGAGATGTTGCAACCTAGCTTTAGGGTAGAAGGTGATGATCAGGGATCGTCGCACTCTACATATGGTGCAGCCTATGTCAACCTTCCTTAATAGGGTTTTTGAGAAGATAAATTTAGTCACTTTCCTCATGAAGAGAGGCTCTTTTTGGGAACATGAACACATGTTGTCAATGGATCACTGGAGTGACCAAAATAATGCGTCACGCTGAGATAGTTTTCAACTTGAAAAATAGATAGGATGGTCGATATTCCCTTCTCCTGGTTGTGCAAGGATAACACTTAGCGCAACTCCAGAGGCATCAATATGGAAATGAAACTCCTTTCGCCAATTCAAGTAAGTCAAGATAGGTCCAGAACTCAAATTTTGTTTTAACACATCAAAAGATTTCTCACAGTCTAGAATCCAATGGAATCCTTTAGATATTTTTAACAGTTGCTCCAAAGCTGTTGTAATAGATGCATAATTTCAAATGAACCTGCGGTAATATATTGTATGGCCCACTATAGAGAGTAGTTTATTTATATATATCGGGGGTGGAATATTAAGGATGACCGCAACTTTTGCGGGATCAACGAGTAACCCTTCTCTGCACAAGATATGTCCAAGCATATTCTTGAAGGGTACACAGAATATACACTTTTTCAAGTTCAAGGAAATATGCAACTACCTACAACGCTCAAACATGAACTGGAGCATAGCAATGAGCAATGTGTTCTTTCAAAAATATATAAATTTTCCATTCATCCATGTATACTTCCAAAAACTTATGGATGAAATCATGGAATGTCTCAATGAATATCCAGGAAAATACCATTGGGGTGTTCTTCAACCACTCAGTAGTGAAAGTGGTCTTTCTCTTGTCGTCCTCTGCAATTCGGACTTGATGATAGCAAAAATATCCATTTCTAAAGGAGTAGGCTTCCTTACCTTCCATTTGGTCTAAACATTCATCACTGAAGGGTGTTGGAAACGTATCATGGATGCAAGTAGAGTTCAGGCTCTTGTAATCAACAAAAATTTGGATATCCTTTGTGCCCTTCTTACTCTGAATTATGATGGGTCTGATCTATCCTGCCTTGTGAACAAGGAATATTAACATTGTTGTGAGCATGCGATCAATCTTGTTTTTCACTTTCTCCTTAACTTGAGGATTCAACCGATATGGTTTGTGCTTCACAGGTTTTACGCGAGGTTTTAGATCTATCTTCATCTCTCCTAGGTTTCTCTTAATTCCTTTGATCTCAGATAAAAATTTTGAAAAAGGTCCTCATATTCACGTAATAAGGCTTGGATTTCAGTGATGGTCTGCTCATCCCAGTAGTCACCTATGAAAGTTATCTTGGGATTTTCTTCACTACCTATGTGTACCTTGCACAACTTCAAGGGTGCAGTGTAAGAGGTACTAAATTCAGCTGGGAAAGTTTTTTTGAAAACTCTACTTCCTTTAGACTCCTTAAATGACAAATTCCTAAGGTCTTCTAGGTCATCTAGGTCATTAGGGTATGTATCAATTTTACTACAATGGGCATGTAGATGGGTACAAAGAGGAATAGGGTTAGAAAAAATAAAATTCCCATGTGTGGGACAGACTATGGGTGGGATGGGATCCTTGATTTCATTAGTAAACAATTTTTTTTTAATATGATGCAATACTAAAGTGATTTTGAGAGACTTACCTAAAAATGAGAAATCCTGGAAAAAAAAAATTTGGAGTACTTCCCAGCAAGTGGTTTGAGGTTTGATCTCTTCGTGTACATACCAAGTAGTTGGAATTTGTTCCAGTGAGTGAAAACAATAGTGCACCCAAAAATGGAGAGGTAGTTGTGTTGTTGTCTATACTTTGATACATTGTACAACATGCTCTCTTGGATCGCTTGTCCCCTCGTAGAGTCTGACTGGTAGCGCGTGATGTTGCAACTTCTATTCTGAACTCTCTGGATGTCCCTGAAATGAAGGAATGAAACAATACTACATAGCGAGTTTGGTTTGGTCCCATGAAGGAAAAGTGATTTTATGGATCACCCACCATTTGGCTGGGGTTGCGCATAGAGATACTTCTAAAGCCGATATGATTTGATCTATCCCAACCTTTTCCTTGATTTCAATAAAAAATTTGCATAACTTAGAGACACCATAATCAACAGAATTATCTCTAAGTTTAGACCCAATCCATTTGGACACTCTAACAATTGCACAACATTTGGAGAATTTTTCATGTTGTCCATGTTGCCAATTCTCAAAAGTTGACTCCGAGTCCTCTCCCGCAAATTGAATACTTTGCCAACTCACAAATCCATATGTAGTGGGGTTAATGTAGTCCATCTATTTTCCTATATTAACGATATACAATTGATCTAATATGTCTGGTTCTATGTTCTCATTATAGGGTTTAGTATACCTAGGCTCCTCATACAGATCCAAGGACTGGATGAATTTTACTCCATCCGCTTCAAATATCATGAGCTCCTTTTTGAGGTAAATGATAACATATTTGTCGTAGGCCCTATCAATTCCAAGAAAGGTAGGATATAGTTCCTTCTCCCCCATAATGTCAATGACCTCAAAGTATGTCATGGTCTTAACCCCTTCATTGTCCACCTTGATGTTCTCTGACCCTCCCACAAGGTAAATGTAGTATTGGTTGGCCATGCACAACTAAATGAGTGAATAATCCAACATGGGTTTTCCCATTTCCTCCCATGTTTTCTTGGGTAGGATGTTAATGTCTGAACCCAAGTCCATCATAGCATCATTGATCTCATAACTATATATATGAGAATTTAGTCTGAATTCCATACCATACCTTTTCTTCCTTCTTTGTACTCAATTGTTATTCCGTTCTAGCAGGTTAGCAACAATTTTTTCCCCTGAGTTTCTGCAAGTTACCAAAGTGCTTCCAATGGTGTTTCACAATTTATGGGTAAGTTGTTCATTCTCCAAAATTTCATAGAAAATATGCAACTACAAATTAACAGGCTTATGTGATCCATCTATTGGAACCATGGAAGATCCAAGGTTTTCCACAACTCTCCTGTGGATTATGAACTTAGGATTCACCCTCTCCACCGTTGTTGAGTCAGACATATGTATGAACAGTTCTACGACATTTTTGAAAAAATCTTTTTGGCTCTCTAGATCATATCGAGAATTGAGTACAATTTTCTGAATCTAGTGAGGTTGAGGGATATCAGCATCATTACAAATATTTATGCCTCCCCTAGTAATAACATTAATATTGGACTCTTTCCCTTTCGAGAACAGTCTCGGTTCTATGTTTATCATATTGGTGCTTATTTTACTTGCCCTATTTTCCCATTTTGCAATCAAATCAAGACTTCATCGGTGGCATGGGTATTTTTTCTAGAGTGTGCACATGAGGGTCTTCTCAAAAGTGGACAATCTCTTGTCATATTCCCTTGCTCCTCATAGTTATAGCAGCGAAAAGATCCCCTTCCACCAATCCGACCTCCTCTAAAACCTCCACCACATCGATGACCTCCTCCAAACCCTTGAGGAGTCTCCTCGACCCGAAACACAGAACGTTCCAATCTATCCACTAGTGCATCCAAATCCCAAAATTTCTTCATAGTATGGGTTGTTGACCCACATAATTCATAGTGTACAATATTAGGGACATGTTATTATTTATGTAGGATTGGGAAATGCCTCGGAGGATTCCCATGTATTCTATAGATCTCACAATATTCATTTTTTCCCCCCCTTGTCATGTTACTGAACATGTGGATGAAAATGAGTCATCGTTGCAATTTGGAAAATGATCTCTATTGGTCCCATCAGTGGGGGTTGCATGGGATGGTTCACTAGTCCACCACCCTCCAACCTTAGGAACTATGTCACAGTGTGGCCTTCTATAAAGCAACACGTGCACTATGTGTGTGGTTGATTTACTTTCAGTAGAGCTAACTCTTGAATATTCACTATGAGCATTGAAATATATCCTTGAATCTACGCAATGTCATTATCCTCCATAGGTCACATCATGTGAAAGATCCTGGGTATCCCGATATTGCTTCAATATTCATCACCTTCTCTAGGGCCTCTCCCAAGGTGGTGATTCTTTTTTGTGTTAAGGGGATCCTTGTCAGCGCTAATAGTCCTTGAATGAGCCACTCCCACTGATCATATTCATGAATGGGATTTTCCAACTTCCCAATTGCGTCTTTGAAATTCTAGTTGTACTACCAAATTGATTCCACGTCTCTTTGATTAATCTTCCGCAACTCAGAGAGAACATGTTTCTCTAACTACAGTAAACATATTTTTTCTATGAATCTTTTCTTGACCCGAGGGAGGGTAAACGCTTTTCCTTGATCATTCCCAGGATCAATGGAATTCATATACCATTTCAATGCTCAAACTCTCAAGGTGGTCTGGAACTTGACTAAATTACTTGTGTTTAAGGTTTCACGTGATCTCCATATGGATTCGCACATGAACCAGTGTTTTTCGACATCCTCATCCCCTTTACCCCATATTTATGGGTATCATGTGAGAGATCCATCGTTTTGACCCACCATTTTCAAACTTGAAAACCCAATTAAAATAAACCCTAAAGGACATGGTTGCGATAGGATAGAATGATTTTCTATACTTGCACTAACACTTATACTAGAACATACATGTTCTAAATATTATGAATAACATGAACTACTGTAGGATTTGGTATGGAATTTACCAAATTCGTAGGAGGCACTAAGGGATAGGGTGATTCATGGCTAGCTCCTTTGGTGTTGTCGTAGGATTATTTGCCAGGGGGGTCTCCTTAAAATGAAATATCATCTTTTCTTGCAGAGATTCAATGTCTTCTAGTGTTATAGCCTCCGATTCCACAACTTTCTCCAGAGTTATGACTCATTCTTTTTTATCAGAATGAGCACGTTTTCTTGATCTCCCTCTCAAACTTTTACTCATCTCTTCCAATCTCTCTGTCAACCACTGGCTATCCAACTTCCCTCTCATCTGCAACTCTCATAACTTCTCAAGTTCTCTCCTATGACTACTCTCAAGGTCAATCTCTTTCCATAATGGATCTGGTCTCTTCATCACCTTCCATGTTTGTTTTCTCCACCTTGTTTCAATCAGTAAAACCCTCTTTTGAGATCATTCCACTCTAGCAATCTTATCACACCGACCCCCCATACTTCAATAAATCTCTCTTAGCCTAATTCATGAACCCTTTCCCTGAATCACCTGCCCCTCATGCGCAAGGGGTTTACTCAACCATTCCAAGAAAATAAGACATCATCCCTTCTTCCACCAGCATAATCTTAATCCACAAGGAAATATCCTGCAACAATCTTCCTCGAACACCTTCTTGAAATATAGCCTCTTCTTTTGAGAAACATTGGTAGTTTTATGTAGAAAATTCAATTATATACCCATCTAATGTGGTCTTTACCCATAATTATACATCTATATAGATTGGATTATCCCACCGGTGAAGACTCGCTAAGCTTGTTATGGTCCAACAATATTGCTTCTTGATCCATTTTTTTTACTCAGGAGCTTCTTAGAGCTGGAAGAGCCACCGTAACACTTCTTCCAAGAACCGGACCCATAAAATTTCATACTGGTCGCTCGTGAAATGTAAATAGAAGACATAATTATTCATGACTTGGAACCTTTGTTCCTCAACATGACCTCTTGTTGTATGAATTCGTCACACCGTTGTTCCCACTAGTTCTCAATATCTAATTTCAAGATCCAATAATACATTCTACAAAGACATCCCCTTTAAAGAACAGGTCCCGACAATGGAAACATTTGTTGGCACGATATTGGAGACCAAGGTTCTTTGAATTTAACAAAAAAGGTACTGATGTATTCTAATAGCATTGGCACTTTCAACCTTCCACAATGGAACGAGGTCTCACCCGAAGCACAACCGAGACTAGTGTGAGAGTGAAGGGAGTCAAATTGAACACCTAGGTGGGAGTATCACAACCCAAATATATCTAAGCATGAAATTATAAAATATTATACACATACAACGTAACCGGAACGAAATATTCAAATGCATAACCCGTCAACAAATTCCTCTGGTGAGAGTGTTCCCAAGCATTAACTGAACAAGTAAAAGAAACAAAGATAACACTTGCGCAGATGAAGATCTTAGCATTCACACACAAATAAAAAAAATTTAAGGCCCCAAATAGACATTTACCATATTTTCATTACCCAATATCTATCAAAGGCGAGTATACAATAGTCGTATCTCATATGAGCAGAATCTTTATAATTACATTTTGCTACTAGTTTGATCATAGCCTTGGAAAAAATGCTAAGACTAGATACATTAAAGATACAACTGTCGATACATAAAACTAGGGTCGATATAGCTCAAGGTTCTACAATTGAACATCAACCACATCAATAACAACAACAAATATATGAGAAACAACATCCTCCACATCAATATCAGTAATCATAGCATCATCAACACTATCAACATCAACATATGCAACAACCTTGTATTATTTCATAAGTCCTTGTCTTCTAGCTTTCCACGATACTTCTTGATTCATTCATTATAGCTTCTTGATTCTACATCTTCTTGGTTTCTGCTAGAAGGTTCTGACACTTTCTGTTGTTCCTTCCAGCTAGTGGACAACTGCATTCCTCTTTAGCACTCTGATCTATCACTTTCCACCACTCGCATTCTCTGCTAGTGTATTGTGATGTTCAGCAACACACTCTAACTGCCTCAAAACTGGAAATTTCAAAACTGAGGGTCCAATAGGGTGTACAAAAATATGGAAAAAAGATGCAGTATACAGGGTATCAAACCTAAAGTTAGGACTAAATGACACGACAAAATTGATTTGAATTGAACAAAAATAGATCCATTGTGAACAATTTCATATTGAACAAACAACTACATGATCTACATTCTCTATCTACATTAGCAACGAGGCTACATACCAAAGACCTTGTGGGGTCGATCCCTCCTTGGAAACACAAGTGGGGTCAGTCTCTCCTTTTATGAGTTTTCTCCTCTACACACTTTTTGTAATGTCATGTGGGCATGGATGATTTTAGGGGCTAAATTTTTCTCATGGGCTAATTTTCGATGGTTTTTTCGAAAAAAAGATTCCCTATTCTAAAAATTATTCACCCAAATTTTATAGGATAAAATTATTTTACCTTAAAAATCGCCAAAATTTTATACAAACTATATAAAATCCTTAGAATTTTGAATGTTTTTATAAACCTATCGCCAAACATTTATAGTTGGCATATGAAGGATTAGTAAGATTCGCCAAGGTTTCTACATTTTCAAATAACTTTCCATCCTTAAAATCATCCTTGCAGGTGGGCTAGATCAATGCAATGGTCAACATGTTTGGATGGGTTTATTTGGTAGGGGGTTTGGTGCTATAGTGTGTTTTTTTTTATCTTTGAGTATTGTTGTTTTATATTTGTTTATTTTATATTTGTTTTTATTATTTTTTAATTGTTATTTGTTGATAATATAATTTATATTTACTAATAGTTAAAATCAATCAACACGTGCTGGAAATGGGTTAGGAGGATATAGGTTGGTGGTTTATGAGAGAAATCAAGGTCAATGACTTCTAGCCAACCAATGATACATGCACGAATATGGCATAAAATGTAACAAGAAACATATAAGAAAATAATTTAAAGAGAATAAATCATATAAAATATATAATAACATACCTCGACCTACATTTCAACAATTCAACATCATTGATCTTCTTCTTTGTCCAACTCCAAATCTGTATCATCTAGTCCATACTCTAGTTTGGAATCGATGTTGTAAGGATTGGGAATAACAATTGTTGGATATTTGGTTGTCATTGATGTTGTTGGATAGTTGGTTGTCATTGATGTAAACAAATGTGGTGGGTGCATTTGAAGAAGTCTACAAGAAGCCCCAGAGGTTTGGTCATGAAGCCCGAATTTGTTTGAGGAATAAGGACATCTACAAGAATCCCTAGAGGTGTGGTCATGAAGCCCAAGGTTGTTTGAGTAAAAAGAGGATGAAGGACAATGCAAATATATCTAACACACTCATACATGGATATTCCTCGTCATATTGTCTCAAATTGTAGGTGTATGCCATGTGGTTCCTCATGGTTGAGAAGTTATGGTCTATTGAAGGTGGAAGACCTGAATAATGGTTAAGAAAACTCTAAACAATTACAATTCATTAATTAAAGGGTAAGGTGGTTGTAACAAGAAATTTCAAGAAGCCCTAAAGTTAAGGAGAGAAGTTACTTTGAAAAATTATAAATACACATTAAGAACCTCTCATTTTTATCATTCAATCTTGTGATCTCTTAGTACAAGTGTGGTACAAATTTCAAAGGGAAAATGAAGTAAAGAAGGGATAAATTCCAAGGGAAGATGAATCCTTGTGAAGATGTGTTCTAAGAATCCAATATCAAATATTGAGTGTGTGGCATGTTGTACAAATTTTCTCCCCAGAATAGGATAAAATTCAGGAAGGTACAAAGTTATGCTTGTTGAAAATTAGGGTTTGTGACTAATCCAAAACTAGTCTCGTGAGACAGGTAAATTTTGATGAAGATTTTATTCTCTTGTTGTTGAAGTTGAGGAAGAGATACAATTCTACAATTATGTGTATTAGGTATGCTACAGGATTAGAGGTATTATTTACATGTGTTATTGCGGGTTATGTTTATGGTACATGCTTGAGGCATGTTTTGATGATTATGATACATGATATGGTACACCTTTGTGATGATATGATACATTGTTAGAAGTGTATCTTGGATATCTTGGTATCTGCTTTGGTACATGTCATGGTGATGTTATCACATGATTGAGGAACTTCATTGATGAAATCGTATGGTACATGGTGTATGACATATCATGAGTGATATGGTATCTGATTGATGCACATGTTATGGTACAATTTTTGGTTTACAAGTTGATGATTATATGGTACATTGCTAGAGGCACTTCTTGGTGATATTGGTACATGGTTGATGTACATGGTTAATGTATGGTATAGGTTCTAGTATATGGTTGATGTACATGGTATGGTAAAGGTCATGGTACATGGTTGATGTTCATGGTTGATGCATATGGTATGGTACAGGTTTGATATTGATATGAATTATTAAATAATTGTATTAAATGAGCATAAAATGAAGTGCACCATAAAGAAGGAAAAAATCAATAATGAAGAGACATATGCATCATATCTGAGCACAAAAACTTGATAACAGAGTTCATCTCTAGTGGATTATGTCTCCGGGTCCTGCTCTCAAATGGGTAGGCCTTTTTATTAACCCAACAAAAGAATTTAGAAAAATACATAAGTATACCTCATTCTGGAGTTAAGCTGCATAATTTTTTCTCAGATCAGAAAAATAACAACACCATTGAGTTCGTGGCGTCGAATTACTCAAAAATGACTGTCTCCACGCCTCGATCTGAGTCTGGCACTTTCAAGCCCATGAGAAATTTTGTCTCAGTTTCTGTGTTTGCACTTGCAATAAATTAATGGAGAACGCCTCATTTTTCGTGCCCAATCTATATGGTTGTGCGCCCCCTAATATGACCCCTATACACTGGAAAAAACTAAATTTTAAATAAAAATTGGGGTGGATTAAATGATGGGGGCGTTATCCCAAATGGTTAGCGTAGTTACATTAAGGAATTTGTTGTTGGGGAGGTCCCGGGTCAATCCTGCAGACCTCCCATTTTGGGAACTCTGTTGTAGCAATCTGATATGGTAGTTGTAACCCTCGCTAACTTTGGAGTATAGTCTGATATGGAGGATCCTGCGAGATCTGGCGGCGAGCTTCCCCAACCTTTTGGTAGATTGTCTGTTATATTTGGTGGACTGGGGGTTGGCTCCAACCAACCCCATTTCTAATTTTGAATTTTGGTTGTTGGGCATCCTTGGGCATTTTCCCACTAGCACGTGGAAGCCCATGACTTGACCACTTGTTGGCCTTTCATTGGCCCATGTCACCATATTTCATAGACCTACCACGTCACCTCTACCACATCAACCTACCACGTCACCTGTTGGGTGGTTGTATGGTCTACCACGTGGTTTTATAGACCACCACGTGGCACTTTCCCATTGGTCCACGGATTGACCGAAAAAATCCAAAAATGAGTGACATGTGGAAGCCTATGGTGCTGCCACATCATTAGATAAAATTAGCATGACATTGTCACCCTCTACGTGTGCCATGTACCCTGTACGGACACTGACATCATCCATACTGATTCTGACATCAGCAATACAGATGTTGAATCATCCCTGCTAACTAGGCTAGGTTGACCAAAACTTTGACCACGAATATCTTTTGATCTGTAACTTTGTTTGACGAGTCATTTACGCCTTTGGAAAGATTGAGATGCGCTCTTCGTGATGATGCCAATTTCACTTAGTTTTGAGGACTTTGAAGTTTTTTCATTTCTCTGTATGTTGGGGTGATTGTTATCCTTAGTCTTATCTGTATCCTTTTTAGATAGTGTATTCCCACTGAGAGATTTTTGGACCACCAAAATATTTCATCAATCAACAGATAAGTGTGGGGAGAGTTCCATTACCTTGTCCTTATCAATCCACTTTGCCTTTCTTGGATGTGTTCTCTTTAATCCCACTCGAAGATAATCAACATCACCCCTGCATGAAGTCCTCATCCTTCTATCCAGGATGATATCTTCCTTCAATGAGTCTAAGTAATTAGGAGAAAACTCATCAATTGAAGGTATTGAAACTTCCTCACCCTGATCCATGATCATGGGAGGCTCAAAAAGTTTCAAGTTTTCCACATTTACAACTAAGTAAATATTCATATATGGTGGAATATATAAACAAAAATCATTGGTACCTCTTTTCTCAAAAATAGTGAAGGGTCCATATTGGATGGGCTTGACTTTCTTGCCTTCACCCTTCAATATTTCCTTGTTGATGTGAAGCCATAACTAGTCTCCAACCTAGAACTGATTACCAACCCTATGTTTTTCATGTCAAGATTTATATTGTGCTTGACTTTTCTCCAATTGTTCCTTGACTGCTTGGTGTACTTGTTGGATCCTTTGAATGAACTTGCGGGCCCTATCTTCATTCATTTCTTCATTTGAATCTAAATCTCTCCATACATCAAGTCCAAAGGAACCTTAGGTAAATATCCAAGACATTTCTCGAATGTCGAACGGTGAGTGGAAGAATGTAAGTCTCGATTGTAAGCATGGTGTACATAGGGCATCTGTTCATCCCATAACTTGGGTTGTTTGTTGCAATAGCCTAGAAAAAAAAGTACCATTGTTCAGTTAATAATATTTGTATGTCCATCGATCTATGGATGGAAAGAAATGCTCCTCTTTAACTTGGTATCCATAATTCTCCACAAGTTTTTTCCAAAAATCTCCAAGGAATTGAGTATCTTGATCCGAGACAATGGATGTGGGTAACCCAAAGTGAACCCAAACATACTGAAAGAAGAGATTAGGATTCTTCTCAGTAGTGATCTACTTTTTACATGGCATCAAGATACACATCTTGTTGAACCTATCCACTACAACATACAAATAGTCATGATCCCTTTTTGACATTGGTAACCCCCCTACAAAATCCATGGAGATACTCTCCCATGGATGGGATGGAACATGAAGTGGTGAGTATAGACCCACTTTTCTATTAGTGGGATTACAAGTAGAACACATCACACACCCCTTTACATATTTAGTTACAATTTCTTTGATCTAAGGCTAGTAACAAAACCTTTGTAGATTAGCCATAGTTTTTCCTACCCCAAAATTCTCAGACACAAGAGAAGTGTGAGCTTCTCATATTACATGGACTCGTTCACTAGTAGGAATACAAATATTTCCAAGATGGTAGAGTAGTTTTCCTTGCAGACAATAGTTCTCTACCTGTGCACCATGGGTTAGATTCTCAAATACCTCTTTAAAATATCAACAACATATTGTTCCACATAGATATCATTAGATAAATAAGCATTCTTCAAAATAATAGAATCAACAATAGGAGGTCTAGAAAGAATATCAACTACCTTGTTACTTGTACCCTTTTTGTATTTGATTACCAAATAAAACTATTGAAGAAAACCCATCCACCTGTAATGTTGAGATTGTTGCAGCTTGGTTTGTGCTTGGAGATACTGTAAGGGTTGGTGATCTATATGTATGAATGTTTCCTTCCATAACAAGTAATGCTTCCATTTCTATACACTTTGAACTAATGCATACCATTCTTTATCATATGTAGGACAGTTAACAACAACTTGCTTAAAAGTTTCAGAGTGGTAACAGACGGGCTTACAATATTGCATCAATACTGCACACATGGTGTATCTGCTGGCATATGTCTCAATCTCAAAAGGATGATGAAGATTTGGCAATTCTAATACTGGTGTGGTATTGATCTTTTCCTTCAAAGTGTCGAAGGCCTTTTGTTGCTTTACTCCCCACTGAAAAGTGTTACTCACACTAGTTAAGGCATGCAAAGGAGCTGCAATAAATGAAAAGTTTGAAATGAATCTCCTCCAGTACTGGAATGCACCTACGAACCTTTGTACTTCGGTTACACTTTTGGGTTCAGTCCAATTTACAATTACATCAATTTTGGAAGGATCAATTTTCAATTGTCCTCCTCCTATAATATGACTTAAGTACACGAGTGCAATCTTGACAAATTCAGATTTGGACAATGTTACATACAATGTTTCCCTTTGCAAAGTATCTAATACTTTATTTACATGCCTTACATGTTCATCCCAAGTCCTACTAAATATAATAATGTCATCTAAATATGCAATTACAAAATCATCTAGAAATGGCCTGAATACGTCATTCATCACAAGCATGAAGGTTGTCGGAGCATTACAAAGCCCAAACGACATAACTAACCACTCAAACAATCCTTGTTTGGTTTTAAAGGAAATTTTCCATGCATCTTGTTCTACAACCCTGATTTGATGGTATCCACTACGCAAATCCAACTTAGTGAAATAAACAACATTCTTTCATTGATCAAGTAAATCATCTTTACGAGGAAGAGGGTATCGATTTTTCACTGTGATTTTTCTTAAGGCTTGATAATAGACACACATTCACCATGTGTCATCCTTATTTGGCACCATCATGATTAGAGAACCACAAGGAGATGAATTGGGCCTGATGACCCCTTGATCCAATAAGTCTTGTACCTGGTTTTTTTATCTTTTTCATCTCTACAATTGACATCATGTACATGCCCACATTAGGAAGAGGAGAATCCTACTGAAGATGTATTCCATGTTGGATTTCCCTCTTAGGAGGTAATCCATCTGGTTCCTGAAAAATATTATCATACTCAGAAACAATATCAATTAATTCTTTCTTATGAGAAGGATCACATCCTTGGAAGGCGTCAGATGTTTCAACATCATTTTCCCTTACGACCATGAGTACATATCTCTTATTAGTGTTTATGATTCTCTTAATTTATCCTGCACTAACAAGTGAGGTGTTTACCCTCATATTGTGGGCTCTAACAATATATTCCACTCCCCCTTTAGTAAGGTGATATTTGTTCTCATGAGGAAAGAAGATTGTTTTCCTATCATAAAGATAAGGACTCCCTATCACTATGCCACATATTTCAAGTGATACAACATCCAAATCCACTTCATCAATCAAATTTGAAGCAATAGCAAATATGACCCTACACTGCTTGTTGACATTAAGTTTTACTTTATCACATACCCAACCAAGAGGATAAGGCTTTGGATGTGGTTTAGTTTAAATACCCATCTTTTTTAAAAGTGATTCAGATATCAAGTTATTTTGGAACCCAGATCAAATAATGTATCTATATTAGTGTGCTTAGATACAACCCTTATGTGAAATAATTCATTCTTATTTCTTTCATCGTCATGAGATTCATTATTGGAATTTGAACTAACATGAAGGGAATATTTACCTTGTACTCCAACCACTGTGAACTTTTCTTCATCTCTTGAATTAGAACCAAGATCTTGTTGCACTATAGCAACGGTCTTTGTCTTCCCCTTTCCACCGAATTGTTTCAGTCTTTTCTCTGGATGTAATTTCCAACAGTGTTCATCATCATGACCATTCTTCTTGCAATGAGTGCAAGATGGATTTCCTTCTTCCCTCTTTACAGTGGCAGTCTTTTTGTCCTTCCTTTTAAACATTTTAAACTGATTATGTGGGAAATTGGAAGGTTTCTTTGTGGGAACTTCTTGAACATTATTTCCCCTATTCTCAAGCTGAGTGGCTTGCACACAAACTTCATCAAGACTGGTGGGGTTAAAAAATAGTAAAGTATGACAAATATAATTGTGAAGTGCGCCAATATACTTCATTAAAGTTAAATAAGAATCTAAAGGAATGTTTAATGCAAGAGATTTCTTCCTAAATTCTCCCGTGAAACTTTGTATAGTTTGACCTTTACTTTGTCTTAAAGTTTTCCATTCCATCATTTCTTTATGTAAATAACCCAATGGATAAAATTTCTTCCTTATTGTTGATTTAAATTCCGACCACAAGGAAAAAAGATTAACACACTTACTTATGTCCTGAATTTTTCTCTCCTACCATACGAGAGAAGTGCCTTCCAATTGAAGAGATTCCAATTTCACTTTAACTTCCTCTTAATCAATATGTTGAACACATAAATATACTTCAACCTATCAGATCCAATTATCTATCTTTTCAGGATTAATATCTTCATTAAACATAGGTAAAGAAAATTTTTCATCAATCTTTAATAATGGTTTCTTAAAAGAATTTTTATGGCTAGAATGATGAGAACGATCAAAATGATTAGAGGAAGAAAAGATAGAACTAGATGGTGAAGATGGAGGCTCGGGAGGGTCTCCTCTAGCCTCTTGATTCACTGAAGCATTATCATCTATTTGTGCTTCCTTTTTCTTTCCTTTCTTCTTCATCCTCTTCTTGTTGTCTCCATACATTCACTCAACCATTTCTGACATGTGATAGAAGACCATATGGAATTTTTTCTCCTATTCATAACACTTGTCCTCTTAGGCCATTTTCTTCCTTCAGGATGCACGACCAACTTAAGGATTGAAAGTATTAAGAGTTCCTTCACCCTATTTATGCTTGTCCCTAGTAAGAATTCACACTCAACAATTCAAGTCAAAGATGACTTCTCTAATACTAACATGATCCAGGATATTTTCATCGATGTGAATTAATAAAGAATTTTATTAAATGAGCATAAAATGAAGTGCACCATAAAGAAGGAAAAACTCAATAATGAAGAGACATATGCCTTAGATCTAAACAAAAAAAATTGATAACGGAGTTCATCCCTAGTGGACTACGTCTCCGGGTCCTGCTCTCAAATGGGTAGGCATTTTTATTAACTCAACAAAAGAATTTGGAAAAATACATAAGTATACCTCATTCTGGAGTTAATCTACAGAAGTTTTTCTCAGATCAGAAAACAAACAACACGACTAATTTCATGGCATCGAATTACCCAAAAATTATTGTCTCTACACCTCAATCTGAGGCTGGCACTTTCAGGCCCATGAGAAATTTCATCTCGCTTTCCATGCCTGCACCTTCAATAAATTAATGGAGAAAATCTTGTTTTCTATGCCCCATCTGTACGGTCATGCACCCTCTGGTCTGACCCCCGTGCACTAGAAAAAACCAATTTTAAATAAAAATTGGGGAGGATTAAATGATGGGGGTTGTTGGCGAGATGGTTTCCGGTGGCCTACTTTACATAGGGATTCTAAGGAATACTACAGAGCCTGCAATATATGGAAAAGAGTAGGGAAGCCTTCCAGAAGGGATGAGATGCCTTTATCACCTCAGTTAACATTACAATCATTTGATAAATGGGTTATTGACTTTGTGGGACTGATCAATCCACCAGGAAAACACACAGGAGCTCGATATATCATCACTGCTATAGAGTATTTGACCAGATGGCTAGAAGCAAGAGAAGTTAAGGATTGTAGTGCAACTACAGTTGTGTGGTTTATCTTTGATGATATCATAACAAGATTTGGATGCCCATAGATCCTTATGAGTGATCAAGGCACACACTTCATAAAAATAATATTGAAGCCTTGAATCAAGAGTTCAAAGTTCACCATCAGAAGAGCACACCATATCACCCATAAGAAAATGGTATAGTCAAAGCTTTCAATAAGATCTTGGAAACAATGTTGACTAAGATTTGCAGTATCAACATAGATGATTGGGATTTGAGAATTCCAATGGTGTTATGGGCTTATCGAACTGCTTGCAAAAGGCTGACAACATAGACTCCCTTTAAGTTAGTTTATGGCTTGGAAGCAGTGGTACCTATGGAATATTTGGTTCCTAGCTTAAGAATTGCAACATTTACAGGAATGGATGACACCAACGTTGTTCAAGATAGGCTCGTGCAATTGATGGAACTAGAGGAAGACAGGTTCATTGCGGGATTTCATCAACAGGTACAAAAAGAACGAGGAAAGGCTTACCATGACCGACATATCAAGAGGAAAGAATTTAAACAGGGAGATTTGGTACTCTTATATAACAACAAGTTCATGAAGCATCCACGGAAGTTCATGACACATTGGCTCAGACCATTCGAGGTCGCCTATGTTACAAAAGGAGGAGTTGCGTAGTTGAAGACCCTTAATGGAGAATGGAAGGATGGTTTAGTAAATGGGAGTTGGTTGAATCTATATTATGACAACCAGCTACCCTGAAGCTCTCAGTAAAAGAAAAGGAAGGGTCTAGGTACTAGGTGTAGTTGAAATTGGGTACCAGACACAGAAAAGACAGTCTGCACATGATATGAGGGACAGTGTAGAAAGCACAGGCTGCTTCACACAATCTGCAGTCGAAGTAATACAGGCTGCTCCTTCAATTATTTTATCTTCTTCTATTTGAACCTTCAATTTTGTGATCATTTGTTCTAGTTCTTGAGTGTTTTTTTTCTTATCTAGTTCTGCTTGTAGTTTCTTGTTTTTCTTCTTTTCTCTTCTGATAACTTCTATGGCACTCATTAATTCTTCTCGGAAGTCAACTTCTGCCTCTTCAATTTCTTCTTCATATGCTTCTTCATATTCTTCTTCAAAGTCTTCTTTATCAGAATCTTCTACTGCCATGAATAGAACTCTCCATGTTTCGTTGTCACTGACTTCATCTTCATCTGATGATGAGATGTCTTCTTTGGTGCAAAAGTTTTTCTTGAAAACTTTCTTTGTAGTTCTTTTACCTTTATATGTTTGTCCACCTTTTGAGTAACCTTCATCATTTCTCTTTTCCTTATGAGGACATTTGTTAGCAAAATAACCAATACCATCACAATTAAAACAAATTAAAGGAAGCTTACCTCTATACCTACCGTTGGTTCCCTTGTTCAGTCTTTTGATGAAGTTGGCCACTTCTTCATCGTCTTCCAAGACGTAATTGTTGCTTCTATATTCTTCTTGTTCCTTTTTATTTTGCTTTGATCTTTTGGATTCTTTGAAGACTGCTTCTTTTACATCTGGATTTTTCTGTTCAGTTCTCATCTCATATGACGTGAATATTCCATGCAGTTCGTCCATTCTTATTGATTTTAGATCCAATCTTTCTTCTAGTGTTGATATCTTAGGGTTGAATCTCATAGGAAGAGATATTAGTACCTTTTGAACAATTACAGATTCTTTGATTTCTTCTCCCAATCCTATGATTGCATTCATTAGTTCATCAACTCATAAGAAGTAGGCTGCAACATATTCATCTTCCTTCATTTTTAGTTGTTTGAACTAACCTCTGTAAGTTTGAAGCTTTGTTGCTTTGAATTTTGAATCTCCTTCATAAATATTTTGAAGCTTGTCCCAAATCTCTTTAGCAGATTTACAATGTGAAAATTTGGTGAATATCGTATCACTGAGACCATTCAAAAGTGCATTTATGGCTTTGGAATTATTCTCATCGAGTTTCACTTCTTTTTCATTTGTTGGTGGAACTGTTGGTGCTGTGTATCCATCTACAATTGATTTCCAAACTTGAAATCCATGTGCATGTATATATGCCTTCATCCTTATGTTCCAAAAAGCATACTTGTGTCCATCAAACTATGGTATTCCATTTTTATACAAGTTGGTACTCTCCATGATCTACCTTTCAGTGGTTAAACTGATTTCTAAAGGAACCTGCTCTGATACCGATTGTTGGATTACTGAGAGGGGGGGTGAATCAGTAATAGCATAATTATAATCATTTTTCTTCAAATCTTATATCAATGTAGAATTATTATCCAATAATGAGCAGTAACAAATAAACAATCACACACATACACAGTACACCAGTGTTTTACGTGGAAACCCAAATCGAGAGAAAACCACAGAATGTTTTTTCTTATATGTATTGAAGAATTACATTCATTGGAAGCACCAAATTCCTTTATTTTCTAGCTACAACTGGAAAGGCTC
>ML803811.1:140621-163056 GCA_009831015.1 Picea engelmannii | reverse complement strand
AAATAAGGATAAAAGTAGATTCAAATCTTGTCAAGAAGATTATAATCATACCTAACAAATCACCCCAAACACTTATCATAGATATGGGCAGGGAAAACCATCAAAAAGTAAATATTTTCACAAAATCATCACGGGCTACAAGCCATCACAGTGCAATGATCCTAGATTGTCGTGGGCCAAATAAAAGTATAGTGCAACGACGTCACACTGTGTCTAAAGGAAGGATGTGTCGATCCTATATCGTCACACTGTCTCTTAAAGAAAGGTGCGACGATCAAAGGAAAAATGGAAAAAATAAAAAGCAAGAAGGTTTTCCAGTGAATTTAAATAGTCAAAGAGTTCATATGGATCTCCCAGTGACTCAGAAAATAGAACCCAGGAAATCAAAGCAAGAAAGAAAGACAAACTAGGAAAACAATATGTTACCCAGTATGTTTGAAAATTTTGTTATCGTACAAATCGGTAAGTGCGAACACAATCTGATCTCCCTAATTTCACCCCAAAACTAGAACAAAATAAGACAGAATATAAACCTTTCCCTAAGTTTTAATTATCAATCATACTAACTAACAAGAGATAAATGACATACCTTTTAAACATCGTTTTTCCTCGCCAGTGTCATCCTCACTCCGTTCCAAGACTTATGGGATGTTGAACCTGTAAAAAGACACAAGACAACAAAGTGAACGCAACAACATATACTCAACAAAACCTATGTATGTGGTCGAGGAGTCATACAATAAAATAAGACCAATTTTATGGGAAAGAAATATATCACTGTATTAAAGAATGTGGAAGAAAGATACAACCAGATGCCTTGATGTTGTCAATTTCTTTCCAAAATTTCATTGCTTCCCGCACACTTTTGCACCAAAGATTCAGAGATCAATAATCTATCTTGACAAAGAAAATCTCAAAGCCAACATACAAGCTCCAAAAACTCCAAGCTACAAAACTCAAGAACTTTCTAACTAAGCTCTAGCCAACTCAATCCAACTTTCCCCATGATAAATCCTCTCCTTTTATAGGTTGAAAAGGATAGGGTGAGGAGGTTAGGATGATCCCAAGAGATCAGGGATGCAACTCAGATCCAAACTGATCGAAGGCCACATCACCCTCGAAGCTTATATTCTAGAACTTTCAAGATATTCCTCTTTTTCCTTTGTATGAAAATCACCACACCCTTAACACTGAGCAAACTGCAACGACGTCGCATTCCACTGTGGTGAAACCTGCAATGATCCTAGATCGCCGCACCCTTAACACTGAGCAAGGTGCGATGATCTCTTTTTCTAAGGTTTTTGACATAGGAAAAGTATAATTTCATCTCTCTGGAAAAATTTCTTCTTCAAGGATTAAGGCCATTGATCCTTCTAATGACAAAGGATAGGTTTACATCATTAATGGTCATAGGGGTGACAAAAATAATGTCTAACACCTGTCCTTCAAGAAAATTATTTAACCAAGGTAGATCATGTATTCCAGAGATAATGGAAAATCAGGATTCATTAAGTGCACAGTAAATGGAACACCAATATTTGATGGTCAGAATGGTCTAAGATATGATATATGGAGCAGTGGGATGAAAGTATTTTTATAGGAACATGGGTATGATGTTTGGCACTCAATTTTTATAGGATACACTGGTTCAAATAAATCAAAGACCGCAAACAAGAAAGAATTGAAAAGGAACAACAAAATTTCATTGGATTTCATCATGGAAGGATTACCTAATTCGGTAAAAGTCAAAGTGGGACAATGTTCATTGGCCAAACAACTTTGGGATAAGCTACATAATTTCTACTAAAAGGAATTTCCTCTAGATCATGTTGATCATGATAAATAAGATGAAGAATATCTCAAGGTAGTATGGGAAGAAAGGATCTCAGATTCATAAGAATAATATTATGAAAGAGAATTAATCAGTTCTTTAGACAAACTAGACAAAGAAAGAAAGAAAAACAAGTCTCTCAAGGAAGAATTGATAAAGCTAAAGAAGGAGTCTCAAAATACCAACTCTGAAGAAGTCTAGAAGATGATTATGAACCTAAAATTCCAAGTAAAAGAATCCAAAAGGGTTGAAGAAACATACAAACTTCATTTAGACGAGAAGCAGTGTTTGAAAGCCAAAATACTAGCTCAAAGAAAGGAATAAAAGAAGACAGAACAAATTTTGACAAGCCATATCAAGGAAATATCTGAGGACTTAAATAATCTTGAAGCGTAATTCAATCGACAAGAAATAAGACTTGAAGAATAAATCATATCCTTGAAGACCCAACTTGAAGAAGAAAAGAGAAAGGAAGAAGTAATGAAGATCCAAATGATGAAGATAGAAGAGGAGTGTGAGAAGATTGAAGAAGACATTGTCACATTAAGAATTAAAGTTGTCAATCTCAACAAGAACGTTGAAAATAGATAAATCTCCACATCTCTAGAAAAGAAGGTTGAATAGAAATTTTACAGGTTAATAGAAAGGAAGAATGAAGAGAAGGCTAAGAGTTACACATAAATCATCAAAGGCCCCATCAATAAAGAAGAGCCCTCAAAGGATAACATTCTATAAATGAAGAAGACTCAAAAAGTAGATTACAAAAGAGATGGATATCAAAGAAGACCCTCCACTTTCAGGTATCAAAGAAGCTTCAATCATTGTGAAGGAAACAAAAGAAGAGAAGATTGTGATCAACCAAGGAAAGAATTCAGAAGGACTACACCACAAAGAAGATCACTCACTCCCAGGTATCAAAATTTATTTTATGGTCATTGTTTTAATTTTACTAAATTTTGACATAAATTTGTAGATTGCAAAGCTTATGGAAAAAATGGTCAAGCAAGAAATGTTTATGTGGCCCCACACAATACTGAATTTTATAAATTTCACAACTATGGACATATAGCTCGTGATTGTAGAAGCATGATGTATACCTCCATGAAAGAGAACAATGATATAATATATAAGAATGTTTGAAAAATAAAACAAGAAAAGGTAAGGGAAAAACAAATGAATGAAGAACACCCAAAATTTATACTCTGAGGATTTGTAGTAGTACAAAATCAAAACAAATCGACGGGAAAAAAAGGAAGATGTCAGATACATGAGGGTTTGGAGAAGGAATGAAAAACAAGAAGAACATGTGAATGAAAACCAAGCCCCATAGATTGTACTCACAAGATTTACAACAACGCAAAATCATGATGAATCTATGGGAAAAGAGGAAGATGTTAGAATCCAGGAAGAGGATGAAGAGGAAGATGTAAGGAATGTCAAAATTCAGGAAGAGGATGATGATGAATCCACAGACAAAGAGGAAGATTACTTTGCATCAGAGAAGGTATTTTTCTGAGCCATACAACTTGGAGACTCCTAGTAAATATGAATATTGAACAGGAGGAGTCTAAGTAGCAGCTCTACATATCGGAGAATAATCTTTCGAGTAGTCTGAAGTGTTTGTTTATTTTGGAAAGTAGTCTCGGAATGGTTTGATGAAAATAGTACAAAATATATTGTGACAATTTAATTGTTTGAAGAGCATCTTTTATAACACAATCCCATGCAGGTATAAGTTGACAATTACGAAGAATATATGTGGCACACTTTTCAGGAAGAGATTCATGATTGTATTGAGGATTCCAGACATATATTCATACAAGGATATATTTAGTACATATTTTTGCAGATGTGTAGAGTTTGATTTTCAAATTGAACAGATAGATTGAGAAACAAGGAATATGTTGTGATCAGTTGCAACAAATGGGTCAACATTGTGTGCAGTTGAGTAGTAGAGTCATGGAAAATTTCATGACATATGGAAAAATATGGATTCATGAGACATTTAATAGAGAGTAAAGAGAAGATGAATAACAATGGATGAAAACATATTAACATTTGGAATCAGTGGAATTAGTTAGTCATAGTAATGCAAGCAGTGAAAGACATATCAGAACAGGGAAGAGAAATCGTCAGTAGAATCTATATCATCATAGGAAAGTATGGTCATTGATGTGAAATTGAAAATCCATGAAGACTTGAAGTCAAGTAACATTGAATGATTTTTATATATTTCAGTGAATTACAAGAGGAAGCACCAATGGACAAGAAGTCTTGGAAGAGAGGAAATAAAGTATATACAGGAAGCCCATATTGATCTACATGATTTCTTGCAGAGAAGATAAGAGGAGATAAATCATCAGAGAAAGAGATCGGGAAAAAAATATCATAAGCATGAATATAGGGGGAGTGCATGAAGTCAAAGAAATATTGTTCAGAGAAGGTATATCGATAGGGGGAGTTACTCTTTTTCCCATGATGTTAAAGGAGGAGAAAGAGAAAGTTAAGAAACATGAAGACAAGGGGAGTATCCTCAAGGGGAGATACCATTTTCCATTGATTTCAAAGGGGGAGACAAACATGAGAAGAGAAATATCATGATCATTTCTCACAGGGGGAGTATGAGTGTTGGAGTGTGAGTGTTGTCATCAATATAAAAGGGGCATATTCTTGAATATTTGGTTGTCATTGATGTCAAAATATGTGGTTGTCATTGATGTCAACATATGTGATGGGTGCATTTGAAGAAGTCTATAAGAATTCCCATAGGTTTGGTCATGAAGCATGAAGTTGTTTAAGGAATAAGGACATGAAGTCTACAAGAAGCCCCGGAGGTGTGGTCATGAAGACCAAAGTTGTTTGAGGAAAAATAGGACTAAGGATAGTGTAAATTTGAGTAACACACTCATAGATGGATAGTCCTTGCCATGTATTATCCAAGGGTAGGTGGTGTACCATGTGGTTCCTCATGGTTGAGAAGTTATGGTCTCTTGAAGGTGGAAGCCCCGAAGAATGGATAAGAAGCCCCTAAACAGTTACACGCCATTAATTAAAGGGTAAGGTGGTCGTAACAAGAAATTTCAAGGAGCCCTAAAGTTAAGGAGAGAAGTTACTTTTAAAAAGTATAAATAAACATTAAGAACCTCTCTTTTTTATCATTCAATCTTATGATCTCTTAGTATAAGTGTGGTACAAATTTCAGAGGGACAATGAAGTGAAAAAGGGTGAAATTCCAAGGGAAGATGAAGTCTTGTGATAATGTGTTCTAAGAATCCAATATCAAATATTGAGTGCATGGCATGTTGTACAAGTTTTCTCTCCAGAATAGGATAAAATTTAGGAAGGTACGAAGTTATGCTTGTTGAAAGTTAGGGTTTATGACTAATCCAAAACGAGTCCCACAAGACTGAGGTAAAGCATGGTGAAGATGTTGTTCTCTTGTTTCTCAAGTTGAGGATGAGATACAAGTCTATAATTTTGTGTATCATGTCTGCTACAGGATCATAGGTATGATTTACATGTTTTATTGAGGGTTATGTTTATGGTACATGCTTG
Source organism: Picea engelmannii (assembly GCA_009831015.1). Classification (NCBI taxonomy): domain Eukaryota; kingdom Viridiplantae; phylum Streptophyta; class Pinopsida; order Pinales; family Pinaceae; genus Picea; species Picea engelmannii. The sequence continues at coordinate 157,670 of ML803811.1, read as the reverse complement.
AGGCATGTCTTGATGATGATGGTACATGATATGGTACACCTTTGTAATGATATGATACATTGTTAGAAGTATACCTTTGTTATATTGGTATTGGTACATGTCATGGTGATGTTATCACATGCTTGAGGCACTTCATTGATGATATCTTATGGTACATGGTGTATAGCATATCATGAGTGATATGTTATCTGATTGATGCGCATGTTATAGTACAAGTTTTGGTTCATGAGTTGATTATGATATGGTACATTTCTAGAGACACTTCTTGGTGATATTGGTACATGGTATGGTACAGGTTGTGGTTCATGGTTGATTGATCCAAAATGGATCCAAGAACCAAAATGGGTCCAGGAAGGCCTCAAAATAAAAGTTATTAGAATGTATTCAAAACATATGTGTGCATAGGCCTTGTTGAAACGAGCCCAATGCAACTTGAACGGGCTCAAACGAACACCGTATGTGAAAGATATCGTGGCCTGTTCATTTTGTCAAACATGCAAAAAATAATGATTGTTCAGTCTGTACAATTTGTGCAGTGCTAACGTGGTAGCTGACTGTATAGGTCGTATGGTCATACAATGATGTGGAAGGTATAGTGGCATTGACTGGACAAGTTCAAGTGGACGAATCTGAGTTTGACACTTGGTGTTTATTTGGGTGAATAATGTGGTGCCACATGGCACATTCCTTGGCTACCACGTGGCACCCCTCCATTGGTCATTTTTATTTGGAAAATTTTATGGGTTCTATGGGAATCAAACCCGTGACCTTCGATCCGGGTGAAGAGGCTTGGCAGGGCTGGGATACCAACCCGCCTATGGTAGTACTTAACAACATATGTATAAATGTTTTATTTAAGCTTAATGTGTTGTTCGTTAGGTGGATAAAAGGGTTGGGGCCTAGCCCCAGCCCCTGACAAAAACCATATCACATGATCCTTACCACATGACCATATATATAACGGTTGGCATGAATTTCTATGGAGTGTAGACCCGACACAGTCCCATGTAAATACACCATATGACCCTGCTTTATATTTTAGCGCAGATAGATGAGGGTTAACGTTGATTGGTCACGCTAGCCCACCGACTAGGGCGTGTAACCAAGGGTGTAACTAGAGGCTTAAGAAGAGGGCTATAACTTGTTTGGTGCATGTGGAAAGGATAAGGCCATGGCCACATGGGCCAAGAGCAGAGGACCAAGAGCTTATCTCAGAGGGGGGCAACAAGTCAGCACCAGACCAGGTCCATATGGAGGGCACCCATATGACCAGGGGCCCGCATGAAGGGGGATGTGCCCTGAATTTTTCCAATAAGTGGGTTTTAAAACTATGAAATAAGATTTTAATGGATTTTTAACCAGTTTTGGGAGATTTGATCCATTTTTGGAGGATCTTGGGCCCGTTTTGAGGCCAGATCTTGGGGGGAAGTTGGGAGTTTGTTGCCAACTTCAAGCCTATATAAACCAGAGGTTCTTGAAGCCATGGAAGGAGGTTTAGAACAAGAAAATTATGAATAATTGTTGAGCAAAAGCCATTTTTATGCAGGGAAGTCATTGAGGAGAGCACCTTTGCAGGCCATTTCTGGGAGCTTCTTTCATCCGTTTTCAGTGTCGTCAGTTTTGTTGGGTTCTTGAGATATAATAGAACACAACCAAATCAATTTGTAATCCATTTGGAACTATTATGATGTATTTTTGAATCTTTGAATACAAATATCAAAGCCTCGCCCACTGAGACAAAGTCCCGGAGACGTAGGCGAGATTGTCGAACTCCGATATCAACTTTGTTGTTTATGGTTTGTTGTTTCTTCAAGATTATTTCTAGATTTGTATATTTATTTATGGATTCCATGTTTCATTTATAATTCTTCCTCTTTCATTAGTTTCCTAAATGGTTAAATAAATCATGTTTTAAAAACTCAACCGTTGTCTTTAAAATATCTTTTTGGATCAAGTGGTATCAGAGCTAGTTGACGGTTGGTTTTTGAGTTTGCATGATTACTAGGGAAAGGTTGAATAGTGTTGAGGGCGAGCTTGTTGAAGAGAATCTTGAGATTGGATCGAGAAAGAGAACTTATCAAAGTGAGAAGATGGCATCGAAAGAGGGACTTTCTCATGATGAGAAAGAGTTTCGAAAGACTTTCTTCGCCATGTCGGAGATAATGAAGGTTCTATATGAGGATTACTTGGAACATAAGAGACCAGTTCTAGGTGAATATTCAAAGGTCAAAAGTGAAGAAGGAGAGGATCCTCCTCAAATTCCTCCTTCACCTCCTTCTTCTCCATCAAATTCTTCTTCTTCAAGTTCAAGTTCCAAATCCATGGCAAGAAAACATGTCCACAAACATAAACAAGAAATTCCTTTACTTAAGCTTGATGTAAAATTTGAATTACCTGTGTATGATGGTGAAGTCAATGCAGAGAGGCTTGATAACTGGGTTAGATAGATGGAGGTTTATTGCAGTGTGCAACAAATCAAGTATGAGGCAACTCAAATCAAGTTGGCAATGCTTAGACTTGCATACACAACACTCATCTGGTGGCAAAGCAAGTTGCAAAATGGCATGCAACAAATGGGTAATGTATTTCCATCATGGAAAGTTTTTTCTTTTTTCACTTAGAAAGCAATTCTATCCTTTGGGTTATAAATAAAAGGCTTTAATTGAATGGAAAGGTCTTAAACTAAGAAAGGGACAAACGGTGCAAGAATACACAGATGGTTTTCCTAAGATGGCATTGATGTTAGATATTCCTTTACATACCCAAGAAACTCTTATGAAGTATATAAGAGGTTTACCTGCACATATTCGTAACACTATATTTATGTTTGGACCTACTAATATTGATGAGGTTTCTTCTCAAGCAACATACATTGAAGCAGGGAAAATAGGAGTTGGTGTATCAGGGGAATCGTCTTCGAGGAAAGAGGACAAAAGGAAGTGGAATGGAAAGAAAGAAAATTCAGTGGCAAGAAAGGAAGAGAAGCCCTCTTGCAAGCATTGCAAGAAAGAGGGGCATGATGATGACCATTTCTGGAAATTGCATCCCGATAAGAGACCGAAGTGGTTCAAAGAGAGGAAAGGGAGGAAAACATTTGCAACAACATCACAAACAACAGACTTGGGATCGGATTCGAGTGATGAATCTAAAGTTTCAGGGGTTGGTTTGACAGGTAAAATTGGTGATGGATTTGATTCTAGAAGTAAATTGTTTCACATAAGGGTCATTATGAGGCACACTAAGGTCAACACATTGATAGATAGTAGATATCAATCTAACTTTATTTCAGAGGAAGTGGTTAAACAATTGGGATTAAACACTCAGATGCATCATAAACCTTACTCACTTAAACGAATAAGCAACAATCATAAATTGCACATAACAAAGAATTGCACATTAAAGTTTGCAATTTCATATAAGTTCGTGGATGAGGTAGCATGTGATGTGGTGCCACTAAATGAATGTGGAATTGTCTTAGGTTGTCCTTATTTGTATTATCTCAAAGAAATATTCTACATGGAACATAATCAATATCACTTAATCAAAGCCGGCAAGGAATATGTTATACATTCTCATCACTTAAAAGTGAATCAATCTCTTCAAACAATGGAACAATTAAGAAATTCATCTCATGCAAGCAACACACTTATAATTGTTTCAAATCAAGTAATTGATCTTAAGAAAGAATATGAGATGATTGTAGAATGGAAGTTCAATCATACTATGCTTCAAGATAAGCTAATGTCGTGCAAGTATTACAAACATATTAGCTCATTTGTAGTCATATTTTTTATTTTATCATTAGTAATGTTGTCAACATGGATGATAGTGGCTTCAATAAGATGTGACAGAGTATAAGTGGATAACAATATGATGTCAGTTATCATGGTTGTTTTACAATTGATCTTGATAAGACAAGTGCACAAGACATATTTTAAGGACAAAGAATAAGTGGGGTGGTCTATCCCACACTTGATGACTGGTTAGTATCCTTTTGGAGGACCAAAAGGTCTTTAGTAGGGAGGCATGATCCATAATGGATCCAAGAACCAAAATGGGTCCAAGAAGGCCTAAAAATAAAAGTGCTAAGAATGGCTTCAAAACAGATGTGTGTGTAGGCCTTGTCATTACGAACCCAACACAACTTGAACGGGCTCAAATGAACACCGTATGAGAAAGATATTGAGGTTTGTTTGTTTTGTCAAACATGCAAAAATTGATGACTGTGCAGTTCGTACAATGTTGACGTGGCAGCTGAATGTACAGGCCATACGGTCGTACAATGATGTGGCAGGTACAGTGGTGTTGAATGGGCAGGTGCAAGTGGACGAATCTGAGATTGACACTTAGCATTTATTTGGGAGAATAATGTGGTGCCACATGGCCTAGTCCTAGGTTGCCACATGGAACCCCTCCATTGGTTTTTTTTATTTGGAAAAATTGTATGGGTTATACGGGAATCGAACCCATGACTTCCAGTCTAGGAAGAGAGGTTTGGCAGGGATGGGATACCATCCCACCCATGGTAGTACTTAACAACATATGTATAAATGTTTTATTTAAGCTTAATGTGTTGTTCGTTGGGTAGATAAAAGGGTTGGGGCCTAGCCCCAGCCCCAGATGCAAACCATATCACATTACCCTTACCACATGACCATATATATAACAGTTGGCATGAATTTCTATGGAGTGTAGCCCCGACGCGGTCGCATGTAAATACGTCATATGACCCTACTTTATATTTTAGCGCGGATAGATGAAGGTTAGAGTCGGTCGATCGGGATAGCCCGCTAACCAGGGAGTATAACCAAGGGCATAACTAGAGGCTTAAGAATAAGGCTATAAATGGTTTGGTGTGCGTGGAAAGGATAAGGTTGTGCCCACATGGACCAAGAGAAAAGGACCATGATCTTATCTCGGAGGGGGCTAGCAAGTCAGTGCCAGACCAGGGCCATATGGAGGGTGCCCATATAAACAGGGGCCCACGTGAAGGGGGTTGCGCCCTTATTTTTTCCAATAAGTGGGTTTTAAAACTATAATATAAGATTTTGATGGATATTTAACCAGTTTTGGGAGATTTAATCCATTTTTGGAGGATCTTGGGCCCTTTTTGAGGCCAGATCTTGGGGGGAATTTGGGAGTTTGTTTCCAACTTAAAGCCTATATAAACCAGAGGTTCTTGAAGCCATGGAAGGAGGTTCAGAACAGGAAAATTTTAAATAATTGTTGATTAAAAGTCATTTTTATGCAGGGAATCCATTGAGGAGAGAACCTTTGTGGGCCATTTCTGGGATCTTCTTTCATCCTTTTTCAATGATGTCAGTTTTGTTGGGTTCTTGAGATCTGGTAGAACACAAAACAATTATTTTGTAATCCATTTGGCATTGTTATGATGTATTTTTGAATCTTTGAAGAGAAATAAGAAAGCCTCACCCACTGAGACAAAGGCCCAGAGACGTAGGTGAGATGGTCAAACTCTGATATCAACTTTGTTGTTTATGGCTTGTTTTTTCTTCATGCTTATTTCCATATCTATATATTTCTTCATGGCTTCCATGTTTCATTTATAATTGTTCCTCTTTCATCAGTTTCCTAAATGGTTAAATAACCCATGTTTTAATAATTCAACCATTGTCTTTAAAAGATCTTTTTGGATCATTGATGTACGCAGTTGATGTATGGTACAGGTTCTGGTACATGGTTGATGTACATGGTATGGTATAGGTCATGGTACATTATTGATGTACATGGTTGATGCATATGGTATGATTCATGTTTGATACATGGTTGATGTACGTGATATGTTACATGGTTGATGTACATGATATGGTACATGGTTGATGCACATGGTATGGTACATGTTTTGTACATGGTATGGTGATGGTTTTGGTATCCATGTGAGTGGATCTGGATATAGTTTGTTGATGATGGTATATCAATGACAGAGACAGAGACAATGACAGTGACAGTGACAGTGACATGGACAATGAAAGGTTGGATGATTGGTTTATCATTAGTGACAGGTTGGTTGATGCGACAGTGATAGTAACAAGTTGGTTGATTTGATAGTTACAATAAGAGGTTGGTTGATGTGATAGTGATAGTGACAGGTTGGTTGATGTGATAGTGATAGGTCGGTTGACGTATCAGTGACAATTCCACTTATAGGTTGATCAGTGGTAGTGACATTTTAAATTTTAGGGTGGTAGGATGGGGCAAGGAAAGGGGTTGTAGCCCCCTTCCATTTGGTGTCAAAGAACTTAGGGAGTTGTATCTTCCTTCTAGTTGAATCCTGTAAATCAAGGGGTCATATCCTCCTTCCAATTTTTGTTGGAGAACTCAGGGAGTTGTAGCTTCCTTCAAGTTGGAGCCTGTAAAACAGGGGGTCATAGCCTTCTTTCGGTTGGTGTCGGAGAAATTAGGGAGTTGGAGATTCCTTTAGGTTGGTACATGTAAATCAGGGGGTTGGTGCCTCCTTCCAGTTGGTGCTAGAGAATTTGGAAGTTGATGCTTCCTATGAATGTATTATTGACATATATAAGAAAGCATTATGTGGTTTTCTCCCATTTGGGTTTCCACGTAAACTATGGTGTACTGTACATGTGGTTATTTGATGTGATGATATTGATTATGATTAAATGTTCATGATATATTAAATGAAATCATAAATGATATACTATTGATAAAGTCGAATTTTATATTGTGATTGAAAGTGGTAAAAAGTGATCATATTGATTCACCTCACCCCTCTCGGTATTCCAACAACATCATCATCAGTGTCATTTTGGATAATTTCATCATTCATATGATCATTGAGAACATTACCATCTACATATAGCTCAAATTGTTCATCTTCTTTTTCTAACACATCTACTTGCTCCTTGCATCATCTTCTTCAACCACAATATACTTCTAGGCCTTCCTCTTGGATCATATCTAACAATATATGACCATCATGCTTCACCTGGAACATATGAGTAAAAGACCTGATCACATTGGCTTGGAAGAACATAAATCTCAGTACCTGGCTCAAGCATCCTTGTATTAACCATGGTAAATCCATTCTCGTGCTCAATAACAGTTCTTTCTAGATCATGTTCATTCATTCATAACCTATACCATTTGAACTCAAACATGACTAATTTAAAAGATTTAAAGTCACATTCAAGTATATCATTCAAATACTCATAGTATTTATTTTCAGATACCTCTCGATGCCTATCACTTCTAGTGGAAACATTAGTGACCTAAAATACTGCAATTATGCCACAATCAAAGGTTTTTTTCTTGTCATCCAAATTTTTCATGCGAAATTTACAGTCATTGCACCACATAGCCTTGTGGTGTTTCAACTGCATCATTCCCAATACGTAAAGAATGCATTGTCAATTAATTAACACATTTATAATTTGTAACTATTTTAGGAAAACAATAGACAACATACATTAATATAATGGAAAATAAGTAAAACATGTGGGTGACTATGCTTTCTTGTTTACCATTTAAACCATATGCTAAATCAATTTCCCTCTATGTAATATTGGTATCTTGATCACAAGGAGCCTCTTTAACCAATGTAGCGACCCCTTCCCATGATAACCTACCATAACATTGTATACATATTTCTATCCATACATCCATCCAATCAATATTGTTTGCAATGTATAAATGTAGATCATCCCACTCTCGACCAACTATATGAAAAAATAACAATTCATCAATAATTAGGTACCATGACAAAGCTTGATGATTGATGGAAGAATATAAATTAAATAGGTACGATATAGATAAACATAAATAAACAAGAGTATTTTAGATCTCTACGATCTAATTACCTTTCACTTTGCTCATTCTACCTTTCCCCAACAAGACCTCCCCTTCAAATTTATTGATGGAGTTGACATCCCAAATGAGAGGCACATTCGTATTTGTTGCTAATTTAGGAAGACACTGACTAATATACACCAAGGATTGATATACCATATATCCCTGCACCATAGAAACCTCAAGACGTGCTCTTTGTATAACAAAGGTTTTCAATGATTCCAGTTGTCTCTCCACCATCCACATTGACCTAGTGTGTACATCTCCACAAATTTCAATCTCCTCAACTTGGTGTATGAGGTAGTGTTCTTGTGCATTGAAATATACCAGAGATAGTTACTTTTGCATTTCACACATTAGGTGGGGAATATTTCTCCTCCAATACCTTATATCTTGTTTATGGAATTCTTTAGATGATAACCACCTACACATGATGCAAGAAAATGGTTGAAAGTTTAAGTGTATACATTGCAATAAAAGCACATGTGAACAAGTTCTTCAATGAATATTTTTCATAGAAATCGTTACTTATCTCTTGTATTTTCCAAGATCATGTATGACTTGTTTTATGTTGTTGTCAAAGTTGTGTGGAAGAGATAGAGGTAGAACATACTGTAACAAAAAAGGAACAATTATAAACATTAGAGGTACAACATACTGTAAGAAAAAAGTAAACAAAAAAATACCAAAAAGATGTATACCAATATAGAAATATAACAAAATAATTACCTTAATGAAGGTATGCCAGTCACGAGTTTTTAACCCACCAAATTCACCTTTCTTTGTTAAGATATTATTTATGTCTGAAGCAAATCTCGTGGGAAATTTGATTTTCCTAATGACCTCTTTCACAACATTCATTTGTTGCTTTGTAAATAACCATGGAATATTATCTCGATGTCCATCACTATTTGAATTAATCACATTTTTCATTGCATTATTGACTTCTCGAATGTCACTACAAATTTTGCTAATTTTTTTCTTTTTCACTCCTTCCATCTAAGATTATCCATAATGTTTCTGTTAGATTCTTCCTGATATGCATTGTATCAAAAAAATGAGATATTTGTAGGTGTTTATAGTAGGGAAACGTGTTGAATTGTATAGGGTATGTTTTCATTCCTCTTGGAAGCCCATTAATTACTTGACAACATTTATGAAAAATAAATGAGATTACAACAATGAGTGTTACATATAGTAAACATATTTCAATACAAATTGTAATTGTAAAAATTCAATATATATGATACATAGACTAATTTCTTACCTTGATGATTTCAATTATATTCCAACTTCCATAGGTGAGGTGTCATTCTTCATGGTTTTATGCCAGTCTCTTCTTTGAAATTGAAAATATGTTTGTTTGTAGTTTGATACCTATGGTTCTTAGGGAGGAAGTGCCTATACTCATCAAACTCCTCCTTTCCTAAATGTCTTGAACAATAAGATTTCATCCTAGGACCACATACTAGAAATGAAAATTTACCCTTGGTTTGTAGGACTACAACATATGGATTAATGTAAGTATTAATTATATACCAAGGAGTTATTTAAAAAAATGCATGATATTTTCAAAACATATATACTATTAAAGTGCAGTAGTACATTACATACCACAAAAATGTGTTATCCCTGGCGCATCATGAATTGTCCATGTAAGTATTTCATGGAATTGAAATTTCTTTTGCCCTATTGGTCTAGAGATGTCATACATAATGATGTCATCCCATAACTTTAGTAGCTCATCGATAAGAGGCTCAATATATACATTCATATATTTAATTTGGTACTTACCTAATTGATTGAAAATACACATCATTACTACTTTGTATACATGTATATATAAGAAATTATGCAACGAACAAGACAAATTAAATGTTGCGTTCAAAATATTATTGTAAGCAAATACCTTGAACAATCATTGCCAACATTGTGTGTTCCCTCTTTATTGACATCCAAGGAGGAAATTTATTGTTTATAACAAAAATAGGCCACACTGAGTAAATAAACTTGAGCTCACCAAATGGATTGACACCATCAGTTGCCAATGAAAGCTTAAAATTACGAGGTTCTTTTTTAAAAATTGGCCATATTTCTCCGATGTTGCTAAATGCAGAACCACCTGCAGTCATATGAAGAATGTCATCTTCACTTATGTTTTGTGCATGGTAATCCATAAATTGTGCTATGCTTTGGCACCTGAAAATTCTTTGCAAACATGGAATTATGGGAATATGCTAAGGAACCTTGTGAGGCACGTGTTGTGTTACTTGATTGGTTTGATATCTATTGATTTGACATTGCAGGCATTTCGTTTCCAATGCATATTGTCCATAATAAATAATATGATCATTAGGACATGCATCAATATCTTGGTAATCCATTCCAATATCTTTCATAATGGTAGATAATTCTCGATATCTTCGAGGTAAAGTATTTGAAGATTTTTTTAGGAGTGTTTGGAAGACCACAATAATGGCAATGGAATGTTGACATTTCAGATCCACATCAGGATCCATCTTCAGGACAAGAAGCCTGGGTTTAATTGTGAGAAGAGATGGTTATAAATACTTAAGTTGTGGGGTAATTATGTGTCAGCTAGAGTATTTGGTGAAGATTTTAGATTAGGTTTATTTAGTTTAGTTATATTTAGGGTTTTCCTAAAAGAATTTTTTTTTAAAAATTGTTATTTAAAAATTGGTAATCATTAATTTGAATGTGTTTTTAATAAGTTTTAGGTTTATTGATTAATAAATTAATCAATATTGCACTGTGGTCTCTCCGAACACGCCTGAAAACACTCCTCACCACATAAATCTCGTCAATCTATTTGAAGATGGTAGGATAAATTCACCTAACAATATACAATGCAAAATATAACTAGTTAATGTAAATAATATTAATATCAAATATTACATCCTTATAATTTACACATTAATTAATAACACTAAGTATAGAGAAACAAAGAAAAAATAGACCTTTTATGTATATGTGACAAATAATATTGCATACCTTTGGATATGAGTGAGACAAATGTTTGACAAACCATTCAATACCTTCAAGTTCACCAACAAAAATATAGAAGAGAGAAGATTTTTCCTTGAGCCTTTGTAAATGGGTTGTTGCGACTTCTCAATCAGAGGTACATCATGAATATCATCAAAATTGTCATCCATTGGAGAAAATGTTTCTTGGATTAATCTATTTATACCATCATTCTCAATTGTACCATTATCAATGTCATTTTCTTCCATAGGACTAACTTGATCTCCAATATATGCTCCATCTTCCTCAATGTGTACAATAAGATTTCTACTACTATTTGGCACATTCCCAAGATCGCACTTAGGACGCCCTTTATTTATAATTGCAATCAATCAAATGATATTAGTGTATGCAATGAATATTGAAAGGATAGAAATTTCTACGAAAAAAATCAATACACAAACATATAATGAGCCTTCTTCTACAATGCCTTTCAACTATTGTTATTAAAAGCCTTATTCTATTGAAGCCCTTGCATTGATTGCAAGGGAAATAACATTTCCTATCACCCTTTGCTTTCAATACCGCAAACAATCTTTGAAGCATCATATTATTTTCCTCTGGAGTAATTTTATATGGCATTGTAATTAATTGTTACAACAAAATCCAATGAAGCAATATAAGTACAATATACGAATATATTCTATCATTTTCACACATGTAAATGCATTTCTATAGGCCAAAAAACATAATACACATAATAGAGAGGAAGAGGAGCTATGACCGCATGTGAGAGGAATTAAAGGAAAGGGAAACAATTATATGGTTGGCATGCATCCTCCAACCTTTGGCACTGGGTAAAAATCCAATATTGTTGAAATTAGAGAAAGGGAAAAAAACTTGAGATATCACCTGAGTATACAGCCTTTAGGGTTTACAACATATCCATAGTCATGTAACTTGTGACATGTAAATTACCAACTGCATGAATGGATTTTTCATGGAAAGGCGTGCAATTTTCATCATGCCTTGTTTTCAATATTTGTTATGCATTTTTCCCTTTATGCATTCTTATCCATTTACAAGGTAGTTTTTAGCCTCTATGCACAAAAGATGTTTTTTTCATTTGAAAATGAAAAGCTAAATGTATTACAAGATATAAAATAATAAAATGCAAACTCCACAATTTTAATCACTCAATTTGGAGGTCATATGAGTCCTCGATGTGTATGTTACAAAAAGACAGTTTTACATTCCATTTTATAAAGAATCTTCAATGTTGGTTCAAGGTAGAAGTCATATTTCATTTGAAACTACACTTAGGGTGACATAGGTATATTTATAATGTTATTATATTCACCCCAATTCTCTTATAACTAAATTTCAAGCTATATAGAAGCATGGTCGTGCATTTCCATTAGGTCACTTTCTATTGTTTTGGTCTTTCAATTTACAAGGTAGATTTTGCCTCTTTTACAAAGCAACCACATTTATGTTTGAAAATGAAAATAAAAATATGTACATGGGTGAAAATTATCTAATACACCCTCAACAACTTGAATCACTCAAATTGGAGGTGTTTTAATACCCGAGCGTACATTTTTGTGAAGCATGGCGTGGATTTTACAAAAGGGAAGAAATTAGAGTTTAAAAGAAAAACATGTATTTCTTACATGTGAGTGTGAATTTTTAGATGTGGAGACTATACAAAGCTTGAATTAGGAGTTTTATGAAATAACAAAAGCCCAATTAATCCTTTCATTATTTTCCAAATGGTTGGCATGGAAAATTAGTAATGGAAACAATGAGGATTGGATGACTAGGAAATTGTAACATACCAATCCTACAATAAGGGATAAAATATTTTATGCCTTAAGTTTGCATTTTAGAGGACATAGTGGGAATTTTCAGACAAAAAACCTTTTGTTGTGCATAAAGGGTAAAAATTGCCTTGTAAAACAAAGAGGTCAAATTGTTAAAACTGGCCTTGTTGAAACACACGCTGGACCGAGGGAAATTCACGCCCAATGGTGAAACTAGTATGATTATATCAGGGACATATAGGCTTATGAAATATCCATTCCTTCAAATAAATTATGCACACCTCATGGTGGTAAATGCATGCCCTCAAAATGAAAAATGCATAAAATTAATGCATGAAAACATGGCAGATGGCAAAAGCATGCCCTAGGAAGAAAATGCATGCCTTGTGTTGGTAATTGTATGTTAACCTTAAGAAATTACATGAAAAAAGGGTATTGAGGAAAATGCACAACCTATAAGGGAAAAATGCATGTCTCAAATTGAAATTGCATGTTGAGGGCATGTGATTTCATGTTTACATAGTAAGGAGGAATATACACACCTTGTTAATGACAAATGCACTCATGCACTATAAAAATGCATGTCATAGACATGTTATGTAGCCCTATGTTCATCTAAACCCTAAATGCTTCATCCTTAGCCCATTTGAATGACTTGCATTGGAATATGAATGAAAATGGATGTTGATCCATAGTGTATAATTGATGCTACTATGTCATATCTTATAGCAACGCTGAACCCATGTTTGATAGTTGTTTGGAAACACACATATGTAGTTAACCTTGTATGTTTATTTGTTTCTCGAGTCCCAGAATCTTAGAAACTCGAAGTACTTGTAAGTATCCCACACTTATGATTGATTTCAAATGCATGCAATATATCTTGCTTACCTTCTCATTTGTTTATTTTTAAAGTTACAATGCCTGACCGGGAAAACTTTCGAGTACTTCCCCTCATTTAGAGGATGGAAAGTTTTCATTATTATCAAAGATCCCAAGCCCATTCTTAAAAAAATGCTACAAATCTACTCGTGTGTGTTTATAAAAATTCACAACAAGTTTTGTAGAAGTGTTATTTGTAATAAATAACATCTTATCTATAAAGATTATTTTACTTTTCTTATCAAAAGTGATTTATAGAAAAATATACCAATATAACCTTAAATCATTTTAAAAAGTGCCAGTTGCATGCAAAGGGTTTCCTCGGCATGAGCTTGTATTCCATGCCTTCCATTCCTCAGTGTCCATTCATGTTAGTGAACATTCCACAAAAAATCATTTCAACTTTGAACTCGTAAAACCATGGCCGCAATTGAAATTGGGGTGTCCTCTACCATGGGTGCAATAATTGAAACAAGAGGTTCCCAGGATGAAAAGTTCATTGTCAAAAAATTACAGGAGTGTGTTGAAGCATGGAGAGACACAACGAATTGTCCAATAGGTATGCTAAAAATCCTAAGAAGAGAAAAAGTTTTTAACTTATGTTTGGACCTTTCCATTTCGAAAATGATGAGATAGATATGCCCATAGATAATTATGATGACATATCTATGGAGCTGAATCTATTTGGATATAGTGTTTACCTACATGTTGATTTTCCTGCAAGAGCAACAAAAATTTCACACAAAGGGGGAGCAACATTTAACTCCAAAAAAATCCCCAAGGTACAAAATATGGAGATGGTCAGTAAAATATGTGGGAAAAAGGTATATGTTCTGAGGAACGGTTTAATAATGCTATATGTTTCCCATGGACTATACAAGTCTTTGATTCAAATTTTCCTTAGGACAGTTATGAATCATCATAAGACTGATATTTCTAGTGACTGCATGAGGCTAATCTTTTATTGGGTTGAAGACAAGGTTGTAGATGTCCCTCATCTATTGGCTAAAAAATTACATCATGCCCTCGAAGAAAGTAAAAAAAAACAAAATTAAGTTCAGTTTCTCGGGCATGCTACAAAAACTTATTTATTTATATCGACCCAGTGACCAAACAAGCCCTCTTTAAAACTACAATAGGAGATAAAAAAAAAAAAAAAAAACCATCGAGGAAATACCTGAACAAACTATAGTTGATGGTGTGGAAATCAATTATTATAGAGTTTCCAAAGATGAAGCTAATGATGTCATAACTTTAAGATACCTTCATAAATCTATGAATGAAGCCAAGGCACAGGGAGGTATGGACTATTATATGGAAATAGACAATGATGATATTTGAGTTACTTTAGAAACTATAATTGATAGGATTCCTCCTAAAATTCCATTAATTGAGTATAATTTCCCTGTTATGGGCTCTGACTCTACCTCTCCAAGTTCAAATGTGAACATTCCAACATACATTTTTGATAATAGATTTTTTTGGGGGGGCATTGGATATAATGATGCATTACAAACAACTTCTTGAAATGGGGGATTCTTCCTTTATATACACCTGGAAGGAAACGTGTGAAATCTAGTACTTCATTAATATGGAATGCTCAAAGAAAATTAGAAATTTGGAAAATGCAATTTCAAGGAAAGTACAAGAATCAAAAAGAAAAACATTGGGAAAAGATCGTATTATAGCTAAATTACAAAGTGAGGTATCCCTTGTTATAGAGGAATATCAGAGGGAGATTGATGATGTCAGGGAAACATACAAAATGTCATTGGATACATATACAAGAACTATTGAAAAGCTTGAAAAAGAATTGAAAAGAAGACCATGAGTTTTGAAAATACCTCCATTGAAAACTGCAAGTAATCCAGAGGTGGATGTATTAAAAAATAGTTTGAAGGAGAAATAGAGACTTATTCAAATTTTTAAAGCTGAATTTGAAAATATAGTGATACAACTACATCAAAAGCATAATTCGGATATTGAAGAATATAAGAACAAACTGAACAGTTTTAATAAAGAAAATCATAACGAAGATAAAAAGTTGAATCAGAAAAAGATGGAACTTCTCAAAGAAAATGTTAAGATTAGAGAACTTAAAAAGGAAATACAAATTCTTACTAAGGAAGGTGGCAATGGGAAGGATGTTGGTAAAAGTAAGGGTATGGATAAGGGATAAGGTAAAAGTAAGGGTAGTGCAAGAAAAGAGAAGAGTACAAAACTTGAAAAGGAAATAAAAAGTTAGAGCAAATAAGGTGGAAAAAATTAGCATAAAGGTAAAATTAAGGGTATGGGTAAGGGTAAATATATAAGCGAGGGTAGTCCAGCAAAAGCAATTCCTTCAAAATACTTAGAAAAGTTCATAGAAGGAAAAGAGAAGATGTATTAGGAAGCTGAAATATTAAGTAGTGCTCTGGTTGATCTCTATGATCCATCACCAATGGTGGAATCATTGAAGATATCAATAGTTGAAAGAGATGAAAATATTAAAGAGATCAATAATGAAATCTTGCATAATGGAAAGGCACATCATTTGGGATGTGGCACAGAGATACAAATGTTGAAATCTCAAATTGTTGATTTGTATAAGAAATTACAGAGTATAATAGTAATTGAGGCTGTTCCAATTTTGTTTATTGCATCCGAGAAACAATATTTGAGGGAACAAGAGCGTGAAAATGAAGTACAAAAACTCAAGGGTCAATTGGCTAATGTTTGATCCAAACTGAAAACAAAAAAGGAACAAATTGAAAAGAATCAAAAGGCCAATGAAGAGAGGTATATGAAAAATACCAATATGTTGAAAAATAAAGCAGGAGAAAAAACAAGATTGCAAGAGAGATTGAAAAATTATGCAAATAAAATTAAATATCTAGAGAAACAATTACAACATGTGCCTACTACGGCTACAGAACAATTAGAAGCCTCTACAACAACAAAGAGAGGCTCTGCAGATTTTTCTTCATCTCAAGAGAAGGGCTTGCAGAAACCTCCCAATCAACCTAGGGTAGTTGCAAAATAACATTGGTTTATATACCATGTACTCCATGTAATTACATTTAAAGATGTAATATATATCAATATTTTGGCAGTTTATTAACAATGTATTTTATTTTATGCAGTTAATGACATGTATGAGTGTGTATAGTTATTGAATTGTATGAATGTGTATAGCTACATATCAATGCCTGTAATACTTTAAAAGTTGTTTGAGATTGACTTATATACATGTAAAACACCATTCTCATCTTGTTTGCAAGATGTTTGGGTAAAACATAAGTAGTTTCCAGTACTTGACATTTTGATATAACAATGGTAATTGCATAGATTTATCTTTGTTGTAATGAATATGAAACATATATGTATCAAGTGTGAATATGGCTTGTAAAACAATAATTGTGCATGCAAATTATAATACATGTACAAGCTACAAATGCAACATTTTCCCAATTTCCTCCACAATGGTAATTTTCATGCAATGACCATTCATAATCCAATATATGGATAAAATATATATAACTAGCACTTAGCACAT
>ML803811.1:63451-77314 GCA_009831015.1 Picea engelmannii | reverse complement strand
GTGGTATAACCTGTAATTGTATATTACTATGGATACTTTTGTTACCTTCTTTTATATCTTTGATTAGTGTGCAGTGTGCAGTTTGTGCAAAGTCAGAGAAACATATCTTTGATTAGTATGCAGTGTGCAGTTTGTGCAAAGTCAGAATGGGTGGTATAACCTGTAATTGTATATTACTATGGATACTTTTATATCTTTGATTAGTATGAAGTGTGCACTTTGTGCAAAGTCAGAGAAACATCATCTAACATTATCGTCAAATTTATGTTCATATCATTTCGTGTTATTACTAGATGTCTGTTATTGTGAATTTTTGAATTATTGCCATTTTCAAAACGCTCTGATTAACATTTGTGCTTTCGGATTACATTAGATGTGTGAATGTAACTAGTCCATGAAGAGTGGAGTTACTCAATTCACATTGTGATATCAAATTACAGTTTCGTACACAAGCATTGATTTGCATGTGACTTCATGCTATCATGACATTTTGCAGAAGCTGTTGTCATTCCTACAAGTGGAGATACACATGAAATGCACCCTATTTTGCACGTACCTACTTCAAGCAGCAGACTTAATGGGCAACGTAATGAACCTGTAAACACGTCCATGCATTTGGATAGGCTTGATTTAGAAGATGAAATTGACCATCCACTGTTACAAAGTGAAGAAAGTGAAATCCCATTCACATATCTGGCATATTTAAAGGCAAGAAAGGAATTGGAACCCATTGTTCAGGGAAGGATTCAGGTTTGTATATTGTTTCTTGGATTAAACATGTTTACATCTTTATTCTCGTTAGTCAGCAATCATGTATCTGTTTCTCCTAGGGCTAGCTTGAGATTTTTCCTAATGTTTGACCTTTGAATTTTGTTTCGTCTATTTTAATCTCTAGCTAGCCTTAATAGATGTCATTAATTAAAGGGGGCACATTTTTCAAGGCAAAAACATTAAGTCAAAATTAATTAAAGTAAAGGTGAGGTGCATAGGTGAGTGGCATCCCATTGAGTTAATTGAGCTAATCAAGACTTAATTTTCTCACTAATTTTCTCTCGCTCACCATAACTTCACTTTCCATACATTCATTTCTCCAAATTCCCCTTAATTTGCTGTTAAACGCTAATTTCCAAAAAAATAGGGAAATCCCTAAAAAATAGGATGAATTTCCTCTTTGGCTAACTGTTGATTTACTTGGCCAAATTTAGTGTTTGAGCATGTGTTGGATTGCTTTTTCGCTTTTACATGCATCCTAACCCTTCTTAAACACCCAAACACATTGCTTCATGTTGATTATCTCCCTTTCTTTTCCTTAAGTGCACCCTCTCACTCTCCCTTCTCCCTCACATGTGTGGTGCATCAACACCTTTCCATACATGTAGTGTCTTACACTTTCATTCATATTTCCTAGCATTCTCATCCTCTTCTCTCATGGCTAAGTGCGCCTCTCCTAAGTTTTAGGGCGCAATTCCTTATCTCTAGTGCATGCAATCACTCCTTCACTTACTTAACCCTCCTATCCGAGCATGCACTCTTCCCTCCTAAGCTTCTATTTCCTCACACCACTCTCTTATTCCTACACTGCCATGCACATTCTCTCTTTGTTAGTGTGAAATTCCCCCTTATACTCTTCTTTACCATGTGTTAACTCCCCTTTTTTCCTCATACATGGGATCTTTACTCCCCACGCCATGCACATGCACCCTTATCTCACCCACTTATCTTTCCCTCACTCATGTGCATGCTTTCTCACTCTTCCTTTTTTTCCCATGCCCCATACTCTCCCTATTCCACCTCCTATGCACCCATGTTATCTCTTCCTTGGGAAGTGTGCCTCACACACTATATATTGGATGGTTTACATTGGTTTTTGGTCAGATATTTGCAGCAGTGGCATAAGATTTTTCTTCTCTCTTCTCTCTCATTCTCTAGTCTAGCTACTCTCTCTGAGCAAGGATAGTCATTGTACCGGTTGTGGACTTGTTGATTGTGGCACAATCAACCCTTTGGCAAGCCTATAATAAAGAAGTGTTGTGTTTGTTTAGAAACTTTCCTTTTTGTTGGTATCTTGTTTTATTCTTGCAATTAGTTTAGTAGCTCTTACCATTTATTGTGATATTAAACTATCTTTTAAGTGGTTTTTTTTTTGTTGTTTCTTCTCTCTCTCGTGCTAATTTTGCAGGATCCCTCCAAGCAACATTAAACAATCTTTTCCTAACGCTTTGGCGGTGTGTTTATATGCTGTCCAAAGAAATTTTGCTGCTGTTTATTGTGTCTTTTTGCAGAAAATCAGTCAACAAATCAGCAACCTGATATCTAGGGACTCCCCCCTGAGGTTGGCATGCACCAACCCAAATAGAGAGGGGTCTTGCTTGTGACAATTTGGGGCACTACTCCTTGAATTAGCACCTTCATCACTATTTTTTCTAGTATATCATCTCATATTGGAGGGTGAAAAGTGTGCTAACAAGGCCTAAATTAAATAAATTCATGAAGGCTAAAGAGGTGAAAAGCAAAGCAAACAAAATACAACTACTTCACTATGGTCCCTCCCCTTTCAAAGTCCTAAGAGAAAAATGCCTATCTAAAGAATAAAAGACCTAGAAAAAAATAATCAAACAAAAGAAAAGATTGGGGAAGTGTGTGCAGACCAAAGTAGTAAGACTCCTTCATGAAGGCCAGAGTAAAACATAAGTGCCTAGCTAAAATAAATCTAGAGACATAAAGATTGACCTATGCATGTCTACAACTTTGAGAAGCATCACATGATCATCCTCATTTCCCTTTCTATCACTAACTTCATTAATTGCCTATCTCTTACTTGAAAACTTAGTAAATGTGGGTTTTCCCTAGGAATGGATTCATTTATTACAATTAATAATGTTTCCCTAGGTAAAACTTACGCAAGTGTCAAAATTAATTTTAATTGTTATGTTTACTAGGAAGTTGTCACTTGGAAACTACAAATTAATGATGTCCACGACATTGTTTGAAAAACCGGCTAATTGGAATCAAAACCAGACAGTTTTACCAATTTGATGGCCGATTGGTTCGAACTGGTCAATAAACCGAACCAGTTGGTTCGGTACCAAATCAGCCGGTTTCATCTAGATCGACTGTGAATGATCCCAGATAAATATGGATTATGGAGGTGGCTTATGAGACATTAAATACACCAAACACATTGTGGATCTGAAAGCTAGCTAAGGGTGTAAGCCCTAGGTTGATGTGATAACATTCTCACTCACTCTAGTACTAACATTACTAGTGGTTTCAATGTCATACCTTGTGAGATCTCTCTGGATTTTTGTTGATATATATGTAATGTCCTTGCAATTACAAATTGTCTTATTACAAGGGCATAGCCCTATGATGGGATTTTGTTCCACATTAATACTCTCCTTCCTCACCACATGTATGTGTGTGTTGTATATATTCCCACATCGTTAATAATGGCGAGACAAAAGTGATTTGTGAGCATTCACCAAATGCTTTGCTAATTAGGAACCTAGCTTTGAGTGGCAAGTCCTTAAGTTGATGTGATAACATCCTCCCTCACTTTGGTAATAACATCTTTGATGGTTTCAGACTTTTAGTGTCATGCCTGATGGTCCTTCTCTAGCTTGCAGTTGTTATTTAAGTGATGTCATTGTAATTACAAGATATCTTACAACAATGGAATATCCATATGATATTTTTCCATTCCAAGTTAAAATATATTTTTTTTCGTTAAAATTTAAATATTTTATGTATTTTTTAAAAAATCGGTTCATTGAAACTGGTTTGACTGGTTAATTACCGGTTCTGGTTTTGGTTGGACCCTCGATCAGTTCCAGTGTCGGTAATGATTTTTAAAACTATGGTCCACGGGGGCTAAACCCATCGTCTTAGGTGGATATTACACATTGTAGTATTATTTGATCCATGGTGCATCCTTTTCTTATTTGAGCACATGCATAATTCACAACTTAAGTGGAAGGTGAATTTTGATTTGACACATGATTTATCTCATAAATAAAGTTGCATGTTGGACTTTTTTTGTCCACTTTGACCCTTTTCTAAAGGGTGTTTACCATGAAAAGAGGAAAAGTCATATTTCTATTTGTAAAAGCACATCTAAAATAACATTTTGCTTGTGGTTTTTGATTCTACCCATGGTATTATTTTCCTACCATGTTTTTGTAAGTGGTTTTAGGCCTCTTCATCTATAAAAGGGGAGGACCTCTCATTTGTAAACTGGTTGAAATTTATTGGAGAATAAGAAAATGATGTTTTGTTGCAAGTTATTGTCTATCATTTTCTTGGGTAAATTTATTTCTTCAATGGAGGGTAGCTTAGATATCTAATGTTGAAGTGGAGAATGTTGCATGTTAAAGGAACGAGCTAATGAGTTAGGAGGTAACTCCAAGCCCTTACTTTTTGTAACTCTAACCCCTTACTTTTTTGCTTTGTCTTAGATATATTTACAAAAGATCTAATGATTTCTTTCTATTATGTCTAGATTTTATCGTTGAGTGCTAGCATGTTGTAAGTTGTTTGCAGTTATTGATTCAACCCCCTCTAGTCTAGACTCTAGCTGCCCTAAGTTTGGTGCTTTTCCCATAACGCCTAGTGAGGGAATACAAAAGCAAAATATTTTATCAATTACCTTGGATTTGAGTGATCCCATGGCCCAATGGAAAATCCCCCTTTTCTTGAAAATTTCTCGATCAAAACCCCTTTAAATGTTTCTCGTCAATTGTATTTTTTTATTTTTGTAGCTTTAATGATTCATCTTTCACTCATTTTTTTTCGTGCCAATTCATCTTCTAGTTACTGTTTTGCAGGGTTAGCATTGGATGGAATCTAGAACTAAGTTACTTTGTTTTGCAGGTTGACCTCACAAAGTGTTTCCATCTAGAATCTATTTATTCATTGGGGTTTAAATCTAACATTATTTTATTTATTTATATATTTATTATTTTGCACATATCTGGATATATTTAAGAACCTCTCCAACAAGTCTCCTAAACCCGTTTTTGTTAATCATATTCTCGAGTTAGTCAGGGTCAATTTCATTAGACCTAATTATTATTCTTACGCAGGGTTTTAACTTAGATTGTTTAGGTTTTGGGATTTCTGCACAAATCAACTTATTCTGCAATCCTCAACAAAATCTTAGTGCATCCTCATGCACAACTCTTTTTTTTTTTTTTGACCATGTCGTCGTTCAAATAAATTCGATTTTCTACCAATCGAACACTCCCCAGGATCGCAGGGTTTCTAAAGTTCGAGTTGCACCTTGCTTTTTTTAAAAACTCATCCAAAATCGTGATCTGTAGGGAATGATTTGTTTTTCGACGTGGCTAAGATAATGTATTTCCTCATTCACTTCAGATTTGGAAACAAATAAACCATGATCTGTACCAGAATTGTAAATAATCCATGATCCTTCCCAAAAAATTGCAATTTGCATAAGGTTCCTCTCTTCGTCGATACATCTTCACATTAAACCCTAATTTCTCTACGTCACAGCTCTGTTTTGAATCCTAGCTTAATTTCACTAGTGCCATGTCATTCATTTCGACCCCTTTAAATCGAGCTTTGTTTTAATTGGGTAATTTTTTAAAAGCTTTGAAACATGAATAATGTGTAATGCTTGGCAAATCAATTTTTTGGGGTTTTAATCATTTTTTTATGGTCGATTTTGCTCATGGGGAATAGTTAATTTGTGAATTTGGTTTCATAAATTGAAACCTAATGCTAATGAATGGCTATTGGCTAATGTTTCATGTTTAGGCATCTAATGATCAAATGCGGGTGTGGTTATTGATTATATTCTCCCTCTTTTTTGCAAAAGTAACTTTGGTATTTGGTGAGAACCACATTTGATGTTACACTTTGAGCTTTGTCCACTAATAAATTTTTATTTTAACATATGCATGGTAAACCAAACTTTACTTTTGGAGACTTGATATTTTAGATCATTGATATGTTGCAAGTAGTGTGTTGGATTGCCTAGAGAATCTTTGAACATAGCTTGAATCTAAATGTTGGAAATTTTATTAATAATGAACATTGGAAATACATTGGTGTGAACATCATTTTGAGCACTTCATTTTTTTTTAATTAAATGCAAGCAATAATTGTGGTGTTAAGATTCTGGGCAAGAACCTTAATAATCTAGGCTAGAGACGTGCACCCAACGTCTGTAAATAGTGATAGGGAGTTGTCGTTGAGCATTTGAAACTGTTGTTTGGGATCAATACACGTAGTGATACATGAGAGTTTAGAGGGATGTATAGAGATTATATCTCACCATGTTGGAAGTTCGTGTAACCCCTGTTGGTACCCACTCGAGTAGTCTTGCATTAAGCAACACTTGAACTCAGAGTTTCACTTCCACGTACCTTCGAGTATATCAGAAATCCCCCTAAGTATCCTGAAACCAACCATTCGGCTGCTGGACTATTATAGTGCACCAAAAACAACATTTGGGAAGATTACTCTCTTGTACCATTGGTGCTCGAACCTACAGGTATATCTGAGGGTTGTAGCATATGGCACACCCTAGACTAAAGTCTTTTTCTATTTTTTTTGGGTCTTGCCTAGAACATGTTTGTTTCACAAGCACTTGAATGACTATGGAAGAATTGCATTTAATGAATGAACCTTTGATGCATATGAAATAGTTAAGAGACACTTCATTGTTTGACATTTGGGTTGTTGTGAATGATAGAATGTGATTGATTGCCATCTGATATTGTCATCTCTTGTTTTAGTGAATCAAACCTTTAGAGAAGTTAAGACCGAGTCAACGCTAGTTATTGTCCTCACCTTTTCTTACTAACAATGATAGGACTTAGCATGACCGCATAGGATCCACTCCTTAGGTTAGTGACCTTGGCCTAGAAGTGCAGAAGCAGGGCTGTTGATGTGACAGTGGGCATCCTGCTTGTCTGTGTCCTTAGGTTTTCCCCTTGGAGAGGTTGGACTTTTCCTCTAGGGGGAATCAAAGCGATAACATGTAGCAGACAAGATGAAGGAAGTGAAGGCCAAGTAGATGATTATGGATGTTGCAAAGGATCACTTGATTCCTCACATATTCGAGAAGAAGACTAGAAAGGATATGTTTGATGTTTTGGTTGGCCTCTGCTAGAGTGAGAACCTAAACAAGAAGATGATATTGTGGAACAAACTCAAATGTATAGAGGTGGTCAGATCAAACACAATTATTGGGTATCTGATGAAGGTCACTCGGAGTCATGATTATCTTGCAACAATTGGGGAGAAGATTGAAGACACAGAGCTAGTGAACATTGGATTGAATGGATTCTTAGTTTCATGGGAAACATTTGTCAAGGGCATTGTGACGAGCCAAGCTGGTTCATACATGGAATACCTAAAATATCTGGAATAAGATAAAGAAATCCATTTCATATATATATATATATATATATATATATATATATATATATATATATATATATATATATATATATATATGAGAGAGAGAGAGAGAGAGAGAGAGAGAGAGAGAGAGAGAGAGAGAGAGAGATGATTACAAATGAGGGCCCCATATATATACCTAAGAGGGGGTGCCCTTTTACTAAGAAACATGCCCTTTCATTAAGGTGTCTCTTTATTATAATTTGTATTTTTATTATTAATTTACTTGTTTATATTTATATTATGTATTATGTTTCTTACATTTCCTTCCGCTTTAAAAATGCTTTTTCCTCAAAGCATATTTATGGAAAGGCTTTACGTCATTGCTTTGGCTTGTAACGTCTTCACATGATTCTTTGTTCTTGACATAGTTGATGATACAATATGATATGAAATTTTAAGTGGTGAACAAAATTGACTAACTGTAAAAGGATCCGACCATCCCAATTCGATCCTTTGTAGAATATTGCACTTATAGGATTCCCAAGTGTTCCCACAGTTTTTCACCCTCCAATCAAATCTGATAATTAGGAAATCATCGATGGAAAAGTGGCTAATTAAGGCAGAGAATGCCCCAAATTGTCACGAGCAAGACTCCTATCCATTCGAGTTGGTGAGTGCCAACCTCAATGAGGAGTCCCTAGGTACTGGGCTATTGATTTGAACTTAATTTTTCTGCAAAAAAGAACACAAAACCAGCAAAAAATATGCTTTGGACAACGTGTAAACACTCTGCCAAAGCGTTAGGAAAAGATAGTTTAAAGTTGCTTGGAGGAATTCTACAGTGTTAGCATGAGAAAGATGAAAGAAGGGAAATGAAAACCACTTAGAAGATAGAAGATTTATCACAATAAATGGCTAAGAAACCATTAATTCAATGAATAAAGAGAGAACACAATATCGACAAGAGTGAAAGCTCGAGAAAAGGCACAACACTTATTTATTAATAGCTTCCAAATGGCTAATTGCACCACATCAACAATCACAAGAACCGATACTATAATGTCTTCAGACAAAGAAATAGTAGCTAGTCTAAGAAGAATGAGAAGAAAGAGAGAGAGATAATGAATGTTGTTGCAACAAAAATCCAACATGAATAATGTAGCCAAGCCTCCAATATGTAGGCTCTAGAGGGTGCACTCTCCAATGAAGACTATGAGGGCACATGAGAGGCTAAAGAAGGCAAGTATGTGCCTAAGGGGATGAGTAGGAGTGAATAACACATGTGCATGAGGTAAGTAGAGTGAACCCCCTTGTGTGAGAGTGAAATAAGAGTGAAGGTGTGTACATGAGGGAAAAAGAGAGTAACACACTCTAAATTTTAGAAGGATAGATCATGTGGAAAAAACATTTATTTGAGAACTAGGAGGCACATGCTAGGTTAAAGGTGTAAGGGATATGGATATGTAAAATAATAATAAAATAATAATGGCCAACACGCATGAGGATAAGGAGAAGGTGCATGAGATAAATGAGTGTGAGAGACTCATGCATGAGAGATAAAAATGCATGGGAGAGACACACATGTGAGTCACATGAGGAAAAAGATATAAAGAATATTGGAAATTGAATAAAGGGATGGAGAAGGGAAGTTAAGTAATAAAAGGATTAATGTATGAGACAAATCACTCACACGTAGGATAAGAGATATAGAGATGAATTTAGGGATAATTATTTTAAAGAATAGGAATTTATAAAGGGAGGCACATTAAAGAATGAATGCACTAGAAATAGGGAAAAATGGAGGCACATTAATGCTAAAAAAGAGGGAAAAGGGAGGATCATTAGGACAATGCACTAGAAAATAGGGAGAGAGAGAGGAGCTAGGCTAAGAAATAGGGGGAAGGGATGCTAAATAATAAGGAAAATGGAGGCACATTAAGACAATGTGCTAGAATTTATCAAGAGCTAGAAATTAGGAAAAATGGAGGCTCATTTAAGACAATGTACTAGGAAATAGGGAGAGAAAAAGGCGGAGGCTAGAAATTAGGAAAAATGGAGGCTCATCTAGGACAATGTTCTAGAAAATAAGGAAAATGGAGGTGCATTAATGCTATAAAATAGGGAAACGGAGGTGCATTAAATGAGACTTAGGGAATATGTGTGTGATGGAAGAATAATGCACCCTAATTAATAGGAACCAAGGCACATGTGTGAAATTAAAGGATAATAAATGCATGAAAAGTGAAATAATGGTGAGTGAAGTGAAGGATAAGTAAATTGATCTTTAATTAGCCCAATCTTTCCCATGTGTTGTGCCACCTCATCCACACGCCTCCCTCAGTAATTATTTTTCAATTAATTTCTTCATTCCTTGGAAAGTGTGCCCCCTTCATTAATTAAGCCACCCAATTGGCACATGTTGCATTACATTATTGCCAAATGTCGGAATCTAACCCTACCACTTGTCACCTTTGGAGGCGATCACCCCTGCTATAAATAGAAACTGCTAAAAATAGGGTCCTACCTTAAAATATAGGAAACTGCCAAAAATGTCCAGGATGACTAGGAGAACATCGTCATGTGTAAAATGTCTAAAAATAGAATCTATTTGCATGTAAATAATGTCATACTCATCGGATTCGATTCTTTGTGAGGATTCCAAATATGTGATTAGAATTGACATGCAAGCCCTGGTGCTCCACCTGCTAAAAAATAGAAAATGCTGACAAGAAATCTTGCAGACAAGAAATCTTGGAAAAGGTCCAAAAGACTCAAAATGTCTCAAGGATCAATACTGTACGCACATAACTATTAAATTAGTCTTCGGTCACTGTCTCCTAAAAAGCAAGGTCACCTACTATATATAGAAATCTCTCTCAAATCCTTGTGAAACTGTGCTAGCTCTAACTTTAAAGAAAAAGCAACCACAACACCAGTCTTTTACCTGTCTTTGATGGGAACCAACGTCTGGTTCAGACAAGTGCTAAAACTTTGGGAAAATCTTTGAATGCCAACCCAAATAGTGTATGCTAGCTCCTAACCCTTTGGATCTTCAAGGAATAAAATCCAGGGGTTAACACCAAATTAATTTGTTATTATGAGACTCAATTTTACTTGCATCAAGATTCTTTGGACGATAAGTCAATTGTTTTCATTCTAAGCGATGTTAATTCTTTGATTACTTAAGGTACCTGCTCTTGTGATTAGGATGTCGATAAAATGTCTTTATAGCATGACGTTCCCTTATTGTATTTGTAGTGTTTTCTTGATTTTCGTTTGGTATTATGTCTTCTTCATGTGCTGGTGTTGCTTTGTTGATTGCTGAATTTCTATTAGCAAGTATACTTGGAATTCCCATCGTTTGTACTCCAACATTGACAAAGTGTATATATTTCTTCCTATTATTGGTTTCACTATACACTTATCATTCAAGTTGTCAACCTAGAGTTCAACTTGGTCTTATGAGGCTCTCGGTGCAATATACACAAAAGAAGGATTTATGCCACTATTGTGCAATTTAATCTAGAAAAACAACTAAGAACTATCACAATCTTGAACTAAGGAAAAGCATGAAAATGGAATCACAGTTTTCTTGACCCCTAGCCCAACTATTGGCACCCTGTATAGGTAGATCACCGAGAACTAGGCTTGTGGTCCTGATACTTGGCTTTGTTCACCAGGTAGGATCAAGAGTGACATGGTTCCGTAGCATTCATAAAATAAACAACATTTAAAAACAACCTAACTATGACTTCTAAATTATCCTTCACACACACTACAAAGTGAAAAAGAAATCTGCACTCTATTCTATTGTTAAAAAAAAAATCTGTGTTAATTCTGTAACACTTCAATTATGTAGCATCGACATTTAGTAGCATGATCTACATGTGATTGAAGTGGAACATAAATCTGAAATAAAGAAAAGTAAACTACATATATGAATAATTAGATAATCTAAACATTAGCAGAAATAAAATAAACCAACAATCACAAACTAACAAACCAGAATATGAAGTTGATAAAGTCTTACAGAGAAAACCTCTCCAGTTTACGACCTGAGTTCTAACTTATGCTTTTATGATCATCCACACACATATATACAAAAGAGGGGGCTTGCTTTCTCCAAGAATGGAGTGGTAGGCTCCAAAAATTCAGCTAGACATGTCTAAACAAGTAAAAAGCATAAATTATGCTCGGTCCTTTGATTGGCTCATACACACCGATCAAGGAATTTAGCCAATGGAAACACTGATCCCATTCTATGTTCCCAGGATTCCTCCAGGTCCTGAGGGTTAAGTATTTAATGGGAGCTACAACTTGTCAGAACCATTGATTGCACGTGCAAGTGTGCCCCCATCGTGTCTTTCATGCTGAGGATATTTTATATGTTGAGGGTCGATCCTTATATCTTCCTAAAATATCCTTTATGAAAACTTGTATCTTCATTTAATGGTTTGAAAGCATAATTGATGACCTAGAAATGCTAATCACCTTTTATAAACCTGGTCAACAGATTCGTTGTGAACACATGTGCATATGCAATAATTTAAAATAAACTTTAAAACATACTTTTAACTTTACTATAAAAAAGAAACAAGATAATTAAAATGAAAAAGATATATATACCTTAGGAAACCTAGAATAAGGTAGGGAATGAGTCTCTAACATATAATAGAGGAAAATATATATGTATATTATAGATAAAAAAGGAAGCAAAAAGGTGTCAAAGTGGAGGGCCATCAAACATTCGAAGATGTCCTCACTTCAAATGATTTTTCACCTTCTTGAGTTGTGATGTTGATTGGATCTGTATTTGTTCCTTTCTCCTCAACTCAGATTTTTCCATCTGAGGGCTACAATGCTTCCTTCTTAATAAGTTGTTCTAACTTATTTTCCAACAACCTTTTGTTGTTCTTAATTTTCCCAATTTGTGTAAGTAGGTTTTGATTGTGATTCCTTAGACACGAGAGTTCTTCATTTCTTGATTTCCAACTTTTTTCATGTCCAAATTCTCTGCTTTCTCCTCTTTTAGTCCTCCGATTTGTTCTAGCAACCTTTGATTAAGGTTCTTTAAGCGTGATTTTATTCCTCTTTTTTCTGATTGGTTCTTGAATTCCTTCTCAAGATCTTTCTTCTCTTGTTCTAATATTTTATTATACTTCTTTGTAACCTTCGTCTTCTTGATTTGTGCAAGGAATTTTTGACTGTGGTCTTTTAGGTGACAAATTTCCTAGTTCTTTTCTATCGATTCTTTGTAAAACATATCCTTGAGATCTTTTTTTCTTTTCTTTTTGTTTTGTTATTTCATCATCTAATTTCTTTATTTGTAACGCATATTGTTGCTTTTGCATGTCACCTTGAAATAGTCTTTGACAATAGTGGCAAAACACCTTTAGAGTTTCAAAGATCATTGTACTTTTGGTATCCTTTCTGCAATAGGGACATTTTGTCCTAATGATAGAATCATTCATGGAATTCATGGTTATGCCTTTCTTATGTGATAATTAGTCGGTAATTTGATATGAAGGTCTCACAAAATGATGTGCTTAAGTGACTTCCTCGAAAACTTCTTTGGTAACTTTTGTGGTTTAATAAAAAATATTTTAATACTATCTTCACAAATTTCAAAAAAATACTTTTTATTAAACACTCCTCCTTACTTTGAATTAACCCTTTTAAATTTTCATCTGGAACTTAGGGGATTGTACATCCTTCTCTATAGTTATGGAATAATTTTATAACTTGGAAGGTTATTACTATAACTTTAAATGCCATTAAACTATAGATTAGATAGATACATCGAATTGGAATTATCTTTTCTTATACTATATTTCCTTGCATAATATTTTATTTGGATACTTGAACTCTCTTATGCCCCTTTTTAATTTTAATCTTACTTCTAAGATTCCTTGTAAATATATTCTTCGAACATATAAATTTTCTTTTGTACGATTTTTGGAAATAAAAAGAAAAGTATTTTGATCTTGGTTAATTAATATATCCCACGTTTGTCTTCACGTAAATCAGTTGTATGCCAATGGTGGTGGGTTGAGGATATAATTAATAAGATAGTTTGACTTCGTGTAAGGTCACAGCCTTTGGATTGAGTCACTTTAAAATAATATTTCTGCACTTATGTGAGGGAAAAATTGTTGAAATAATGTAACTGCAAAGTGTATTCTTATTATTATTTGATATATTATTCATTGGATCAATCCCCATTGTGCATTGATAATGTTGGCTATTGTAAAAGGACCAAATCCCCTTTTGGGGATTGGTCATAATATAATTGTAATAGGAAGAAAGAGAGGTCGGCCCCAGAATATATCAAAGAGGCCCCGAAATATAATAAAGGTGGTTATAACAACCTAGAAGAAGAAGTCGGCCCTGCCAGTGAAAGGACACTCCCACACGTGCCAGTCTTGTATAAATAAGGAGGCTAGCACCTCACGTAGACACACATTCACTTGTTCATTTGAAAGAAAAGTTTCAGAG
>ML803811.1:45002-63377 GCA_009831015.1 Picea engelmannii | reverse complement strand
GAGAGAGACGCATCTTTAGGAGAGGACTTTCTATGTTTGTTTGAGTTATCTCTTGGCATTGTATTGGCTATCTATAATAAGAAAGTGTTGCTGGGTTTTCTTCCCCATGAGGGTTTCCCGGGATAAATGATGTGTCTCTTGTGATTGTGTATTTTTCAGTGATCTTATCTTATGGTGTTGTTATTCATTGAAATGCAAATAACTATAATAATGGATTAAACATTAACATGGTTTCAGAGCTAAGCTGAAGAGAACATCTTTCATAAGAAAAAAGTGAAAAACATCACTGTTGTCGTACATGCAAATTAGGGATTTTTGTTGGAGAGGTATTTCAGCCCTAAAACCATCTAGAAAAGTGTGCCCTCCCTCAAGGATCATTTTGGCACCTTCAGAGCACCTTTTCAATGGCTATATCTCCCGAAAAGTGAAACCCTAGTTTCACAAAGTACCAGAAAACCAAAAAACCAGAGTACCAGAAGTACTAGAAAACCAGAAGCACGAGTCCAGAAATCTGCAGATGAAGTTTGAGGGGGTAAAAGTTGGATTTTCAGAAATCTGACTGCACCAGCTTACTTGCCTCAGCTCAACGCGTCTATCCCCTGGATCAGAATTTCAAAATTTGAAGTTTGAAAAATTAGGGTTTCCTCATAAAACCCTAAGTTGCAGCTACAATTGCAGTCTTAGAACCAGTTACAGTTGCAGCATCAGTTGCAGTTGCAGCCATAGTACCAGTTGCAATCACCCTCGAAGTTTTCTTAAGAGTTGATAATGATTACCACTGCTGCCAGATGGAGCCACTACCTACAAATGCTATAAGAGGTATGTACTCACATATGTTTAAATGGATAAACTTTAAAGAGTATTTACAGGAGAAAGGATCTCTTGCCATAGATCCATAAGGATCTCAAGATCCAACACATTCAAAGGAATGATGCAACCCAGGTGTGATTATTCTGATATGCATTATTATTTTGATGAGTGTTGCATGTTGTAGCTATGACCATCATTCTAACCTTTTCTGAGTCAAGATATTAGATGGATTAAAAGATGAGATCATAGAGCTTATCCTCTAACCCAACCTTCTATCAAGATAACGTATTGTCTTAGTACAACAGACAGGTTGAAGAAAACACTTGTCATCTTGAGTGAAGGAGACTTGGAAGAAAAGCAAGCACTCATTCCTGGGGACAAATCTCTAGGTTTGATTAATCAAGTTAATAAGATTCAAAGGTAGACATGACAAGTTGATGACTATAGTTGAGATAACAATCTTTGTAAAGTATTATACTTGATAGCATGTGAACATATATAGGTAAATGCTTATTGTAATCATTTGCCTGATACAACTTGTTATCCTCGATTTCTAGGGATAACTAGGAGATCATGTCTCGAGGCCCACATGTCCTAGACATGGAGTACCGAGAGCAGGATTGACCTGAGTATGGCCCTGTAGGGCCCATCCTTTTCTTCTTTCATCAAATTTGTCTTGTCAACAACAACAACATCCATCACCATCGACTTGGTCTTGTATCAGAGGAGGTTCTTGCTCCATGAGGAAATTGGTCCATGTATCATGGTATGTGTCACTTTTGATCATTAAAACCTTTAAATATATCCATTTGATTCCTTTTATCTCTGACAACTACTTGGATCTTACATTATCCCACTTGACCATGCTTGGGGAAATTGACAGGGTGCCCTAGCAAGCCTGTGCCCATAGGTCTTGGTTTTCCATTGGGGGAATTTTTGAAAATCCATCGTCCACTCCCATCATAGCACCACTATTTCATCTTATCTCCCACTCATTTATCCCATTCCCCTTGTCCAGGCATTGGATTGACCTGTTTGTAGCGTTGCACCTTATCTCATGGGAAGAAGGGGCTAAATGCCCAGAAGTTAAAAGAAGATGGTAAAAGATAAAATCCTAAAATGAAACCTCAAGATGCTTCGCCCAGGGATCCCCGAGAAGGCAATAAAAAGCCTCTCAGCAAAAAAAGGGAGGGACCCAGAAAATAAGAAACAAGATCTAGTCAGAGGATAGGGGGTCTCATCACGAGCTAGCTTATTAGGTTCATGGGTACCTGACAGTATGAAATTTCCACCATCTGGTTACCACGCCAGGGCAGTGACCTTTGGTTGCATGGCCAAGGGAAAGGGGGTCTCATCACGAGCCAACCTTCTCATTTCTGTGATAGTACTTGTGGGTAACACTGTCAACTTTGGTCACCATGCCAAGGCAATGTCCTCTGGTTAGCCCTTGAATAAAAAAAAGAAAAAGAAGAAGAAAAGGCAAATAAAAGAATAAAGAAAGGAAAGGAATAAAGGCAAGAACGGGCTTGGAAAAATGCATCCATGACAGGTACAACTCGCCTTCTACAAAGGAACCCACAGATAACATTATGCATCCTTGGCTCTCACTTCACCCACATGTATGGAAATACCCTAGCCACATCACCTCACTTACATGGCTTGGATAAAGTCCTCCTGGAAACTTTCCTTTTCTTATGGATATTAGCCCAATAGGACGTCTTGTCTTTTTCTCCAATCTTGTATTGTAGGTTTTTGTAATGTCTTTGAGCTATTGACTGATGTACTAGGGTCTTATGCATATGTTTGATAATATTGATGATGAAATGTGATTAACATTTCTATGATCCCGGTGATTGATGAGCCCATGGAGGGCGTAGCTTTTGATGTGCAGGACCATGCCTGACGGACAGGTACCATTTGGACCGGTACACATGGGGAGATGATCAGTTCAAACCTCCATGGGGCTGAAGAGCCCACCAGATGGATGCTGAGAGCCCATCAGGGGGCAGAGATAGGACGATGGTTGATTAGGGTTTTGCACCAAAGAAGAAGAGGATGTTCCATCAGAGGCACTTTGGTAGAGCCTGGTCTAGGGGGAATGACCCCTTTTTCAGTGGAATGCTAGCCTTGGAAGGCTTAGGACGTCCCCATATTCACCATGACATCATCCAACTTCATGGACATTTTTGGAGGTAGACTGGGCAGCAGTGGCACATGTGACATGTTGGAGAGGCCCCTAGGGGGATAACGTTTTGCTCCTGGATGTCTCATTTTCCCTAGAAGGGGCTAGCGCCTCCCTTGAAGGGGATTTTACCTTCTTTGCAGCTCAATTAGGGTTTTAATTTGAGAATTCAATGTAAAAACAATATTATTTTGATATTATGGCCTTGTCTRCCTTTTTATGACCTAAAAGTTAAATTAGGTCATTGATACAGTATATATTGAGGAGTTTTAGCCTCATTTTATAATAASAGATCACTCGCTCATTAGTGAGGTCTGATTTTTAGCACCCTACTTGGGTWTTTTAATGGTTTAGTGAGTTGCACTTGTTGAAGGAAGGCCTTTCTTGGCATTTTATGGTGTTTCTCTTGAAGGAAGGTGTTACAACTAGGGTTTGCATGGTTATTTCTTGATGAATTATAAGTATTTTTCTGCAAAACTTCTTGATTGAATGGTTGTAGTCTTATTTTCTTACATGTATTTATAATTTTCTGAATCAAAACCCTAGGTGACAAGCACACAAGTAGGTCCTTGTCTCAAGTCCCCTAAAAGAGAAACTTTTCAGCCATTGAATAAGGAAAAGAGCCTAGCCTTTGCTACACTCTTCTCCTTTTCTTACCCTATTGCTAGCCGTACTTTCCAGAGGTCAAGAAGGAGGAGACATCCCAGGCCTAGGTTATCTACACCTAGGGCCATTTTTCTTCTAGGGTTTGGTGATAGAGCCTTGTTGTAGCAACACTCTCTCTCATTACACTCTCTTGTCTTTATTTATCCTTTATGCTAGCCATTTTTTCCAAGTCAACCTAAGGAAGGAGGAGAGAGAACAAGGCCTTGCTTTAGGAACACTGGAGTGATCTTCTCTCCCCTAGGGATTTGATTCTGAGGCCCTGCCATAACAACACTTCATAATCCTTCCCTCTAGTCCTTAGCCATCCTCCTTCAACCCTTGCGTCCTCTACTAAATTGACTCCATTAACCCTAAGGCACTGATCTTAGACCTCCAGCATTGAAGTAGAATTGGATCTGAAACACTCTCAAACCCTTTTTGAATTGAAACCCTAACTACACTAACCCTAACATACTAACCCTAAGTTGATGACGTCACACTTGAATATTTCATCTTTATTGCAACAATGTTTTGTTTTAAGAGCAATTGAATGGTGGTTTAGGCATTAATTGAATAAAGTGTTGATTGGTTACCTTGAATGCCACAACATTCCAATATTTATTGGTGAAGTGTTATATCTTTTTATTTCTATTGATAAACATTGACTTCGTCAACATTTATTGCTATATTGCTCATATATATTTATCATATAGTCTTATGAAGTACTAACCCATTGAATTATAGCTTGCATATATTAGTTTGTTGTTTCCTTGTTCTAGGCAGGTGTTCTTTATTGGAAATTTACTTTATTATTGGTTGTTTAGCCGAGACTATCTGCTTCGATGGTGATCTGTGAAGGGGGAACTTTACCTTTGTCCTTTTAAACCTTTGCCTCTTCAAAACCCCAGGTCACCGGGGACGTCTCCCCTGGGCCTCACCTCCCTAAAGAGAAAGAACCTTCCCATCGAGGTGACATTGGGTGGGATAGGTTCCTGTTACACCAGTTTAGACCTCCATCTTATAGCCTTTTGACCTAGCTACAAACTGTGCGATAACACAAATAACACCTTCTCTAGGAGAAACCTCGTGTGTTAGTTCTAGGTTTCCATGGAGGAATGTTCGATCACAACACTATGAGAGTGTTGACCTTATTTCGTATTGTATCTCTTACCTTTAATCTTTGCTTCAGACAAGTTACAAGTGATAGCTCTAAAAAAGCTACTGTGATGATTGTTTGTGCTATTGCTTTATATTATCAGAAGGATATTACTCTTGCTTATTGTTTTGTTGACCTTGTTCTAGGTCATAGGGAAGCAATAGTGAAGGTTGCAGAAAGAAACGTAATAAAGGAGAAACCATAAATGAAGCAATCATAATTGGAAATGAAGAAAATGGCTTGTATAAGCTAAGGGGTCACTCAGAAGCTGCCATGACCCACGCCATTGAAAACTCATGTGAAATTTGGCATAGAAGATTAGCTCACATCAACTACAAGGCGCTACCATACATATGCAAAGATGTCACAGGTTTACTAGAACTCAAGGTTGACCATGAAGGCGTATGCAATCGATGTGCATAAAGGAAGAACATCAAGAACCCTTTTTCGAAGAGAGACAACAAAGTAGAAGGAGTCCTAGAACTCATTCATTCAGATGTGTGGCCCAATGGCATCGACCTCCATTAGTGGGTATGTATACTATGTATCATTCATTGATGATTATTCTCATAAAACATGGGTGTAGTTTTTGAAATCTAAAGATGAAGTGTTCAACAAGTTCAAGGAATTCAAAGCCTTGATAGAGAATCTTTCTGAAAGAAAGATTAAGATACTCAAGTCAGATAATGGAGGAGAATACACCTCAAAAGAGTTTGTGAAGTTCTGCAAATATGTTGGGATCAAGAGGGAACTCACTACTCCCTATAATCCTCAACAAAACAGTGTAGCTTAAAGAAAGAACATAACGATAATGGAAGTTGTGAAGACGATGATCCATGATCAAGATCTTCCTATGTGCTTATGGATATAGGTAACAATGGTAGATGTATATGTGCAGAACCAATTGTCCAGTAGTGCACTTGGATTCAAGAACCCTGAAGAGATGTTCATTGGAAAGAAGCCAAAGGTAAGCCATCTCAAAATATTTGGCTGCCCAATTTTTATACATATTCTGAAAGAGAAGAGAAACAAGTTGGAACCTTCATGAAAGAAGGGAATATTTGTGGGATACTGTGAGGTCTCCAAGGCCTTCAGAATATATATACTTGGTCACCATCACATTGATATCAGAAAGGATGTGACCTTTGATGAAGATGTAGCGCTTAAGAAATCAATAAGATGCCATATTGAAGAAGTATATGAAGAGGAACCCGTAATCCCCATAGCTGCAGAATCAGTGAGGGAGGTTCCTAGAGCCGCAAAACCAGTGAGGGAAGTCGTAACTTCGCCTGATGAGGAAATTCTAGAAGACCATGACATGATAGAAGTTCAAGAACCTCCTCAGATGACGATCCTCCATAAAATAAAGCTAGCTTGGGCTAGAGAGTTTATTCAAGATGGAGAGAAGTATGGTGTTCCCGAAGGAACCATGAGACATGTAAAAAGACCAAAGACATTCTCCAATTATACGGCTTTGATGTGTGATCTCCTAGAGGAGGAGCCTACCTGTTTTGAAGAATCCATTCAGAGGAAAGAATGGGCAGATGCCATGACAAAAGAATACCAATCCATAATAAAGAACGATGTATGGGAAATAGTTCCTAGACCGAAGAGTAAGGACGTGGTATCTCCAAATGGCTCTTCAAAATAAAACATGTTGTTGATGGAAGTATTGAGAAGTATAAAGCAAGATTTGTCGCTCATGGCTTTTCTCAAAAGGAAGGAATTGACTATGAAGAGACATTTTCTCTTGTACCCAGATACACTTCAATCAGAACCATCATAGCCCTTGTAGCTAAGATGAAGTGGAAGTTACACCAGATGTATGTGAAGACAACTTTCCTAAATGATGTCATCGAAGAGGAAGTGTATATAGAGCAACCTCAAGGATTTGAAATTGAAGACATGAAGCCTCATGTCTGCAATTTGAAGAAAGCCTTGTACGGATTGAAGCAAGCTCCTAGAGCTTGGTATGGCCATATAGACAGTTTCCTGATGAGCTTGGGCTTTACCAAGAATAAAGCAGATTCTAACCTCTACTTCAAGGTTATGAATGATGAGACAGTGATATTATTGTTGTATGTGGATGACTTATTCTTAACTGGAGAAGAAAAGCTCATCACCGAAAGTAAGAAAAGACTCGCCTCAGAATTTGAGATGAAAGACCTTGGCCTAATGCATTATTTCTTAGGTATTGAGGTATGGTAGAGTCCAGAGAGGATCTTCCTTAACCAAGGGAAGTATGCAGTCAAAATCCTGAAGAGATTCAACATGTTAGAGTGCAAGTCCATGAACACACCCATGGAAGCGAAGTTGAAGCTGATGGTCGATACTTCATCAGAATTGACTGATGCCACACTGTATAGACATATCATTGGATTGTTGATGTACCTGATGAACACCAGACCAGACATTTGTTTTTCTGTGAACACCTTGAGTCGGTTTTTGGTAGAACCTAGACATGTTCACCTAGTGGTTACAAAACATGTGATGAGGTACCTTAAGGGTACATTAGATTATGGTCTCAGCTATGATGGAGATCATGATTTCACATTAAGTGGGTACACTGATTCAAATTGGGAGGCTATCGCCTCACTTAGACACACACTCACTTGTTCATTTGAGAGACAAGTTTTAGAGCTGCAGTTGGGGAAGAGAGAGAGAGAGGCGCATCTTTAGGAGAGGACTTTATGTATTTGTTTGAGTTATCTCTTGGCATTGTATTGGCTATCTATAATAAGGAAGTTTTGTTGGGTTTTCTTCCCCATGAGGGTTTCCTAGGATAAATGATGTGTCTCTTGTGATTGTGTATTTTTCAATGATCTTATCTTATGTTGTTGTTATTCATTGAAATGCAAAGAACTATAATAATGGATTAATTATTAACAAAAATAACCTTCTTTATGGTGGAAGAATTTTTCGGCTACATCGCTATTACACATGTTTTGTATTTCATAGCGGTTTTTCCTGTTGATGACACTTTATGTAGACACCCAATTTACACATGCGTCGTGCAATGGATACTAATGGCTTGAGTGGGACCATGATTTTATTCTATCACCTACTAGTGTAAATCCGTTGTCCATTCTAACAACTTGGCAACAAGTATCTTCCAAATTATGATATATTTTTTTGGTTATTGGGACTTGGCAACAAAGGTTATTTCGAATTGTAAGAAACTTAGCAACAAGTGCTATTCCTTGTCAAATTCGATGTAGATTGGTTGAGCGAATGGTTCTTCCCTGAATTGTCTTTGATTTGTGTTACCCACCAAGTTGCACTAGGATGGACTTGCAGTTGAGACACCAAAGATTGAACATGGATGTGTTCAAAATTAGAGTTCAAAATTCTAGCCAACCAATTTGGATGCATTTTCTCTATACCGCATTTCCATCCCCCCATATAGGGCATTGTAATAAAATGTGTTTAGCATGATGAATTTGTAAAAGGCTTAGCCTCCTAAGATTGAATCACGAGTGCATAACTCTAGAATGTTTTTTTTTACTTATTAATTATTTCTTGCTTGAATTAATTTTTAAGCGAGTTATAATTCTTGAGTTTTTTAACTCAACTCCTCCAAAGATGGAGTTTGTACTGATGGTAAGGACTTAGCTTGGAAATTCTATGTCTAGTGTTGAATGTATATTACAATGCTATCCATTAAAATTGAGTCATATGGAAATTGCGCTAAGTCAACCCTAGGCTTTTTTAATGTTTTTAGTCAATAAAAATTTTCTCGCAAAACGAGATAATTTAATTGTAAAAGAGTCATAAGTTGGGAAAGTGGTAGTAGGAGGCATTATATGCCTTGGTGGTATTCGTTTTCACATCTAGAATACCCACTTGACATAAGTAACACCTTTTTGAGGGTAAAAACTGATTATTTAATCACTTAAACCCATTTTCTCTCAAAATAGTCAAATAAAAGACAAAAAATAATAAAAATCAGCAAGTCTATATTTGAGGAAACATGTCGAGGACATGTTTCCCTCATGTCTTGAGTCAACGAGAGGGGTGTAAAATTAGTTAAGAAGGAAGGCGAGTTGGATGAGTGAGGTATCCATGGGAGGAGATCCCAATAAGGCTACTCGCCCTCTCCTCCTCCCACTTCACACTTGGCAAGTTTCTTGTTGGGACACCTCTCTCATGTGGGGCGAGTCATCCCCTCACTTGGAGAGGTTTCAAACCATCTTTCTCGCTCATTGCCACTCATCCTCACCATGAAGTGCGCCCTCCTCCTTGTGGCATTCGACCTTGCCTTGGGATCTTCACCCAAATGGCTATTTAACCAAGTACTCTCCTCCATTGTGAGGTTAATGGGAATTTTTCTTGCCTTGTTGTTGTACTATTGATGTAATACTCTTTGATTTGGAATAAAAGAAGACTTTGGAGGTCATATTGGTGGCTTGGATAGTGTATGGATGCAAATTCTTATGAGGTGAACTTGTTCCATTATTTTTTTATGCAATTGTGTTAAGGTTGGCCTATTTAGGTGTACTATTACTCATTAGGACAATATTGCTAAGCTAGTTTGCATTAGTAATCTTATTATTTATTTATTCAAGAGATTTATATATGCTTTATTTGTTTTGCTTAACCAATATTTCTATTGAGTCTCTTTTGTAGGTGATACCACTATATAACCAATTGTTTGCAAGTGTATGAAGCTTTGGGAACCTCACTTTGGAGGATTGGATGATCTAGTTTGACTCTACCTCTCCTCCAAGATCTTGAAGAAAATCCCTCCAAATTTTACCAAGGCAACCCCATTGCCCAAGAAGTTCCAAGCACAAGCTTATATTCTTCTCTCCTTCAAAAAGTTCAATATCTCTTTGGTTACTTTCATTTTGCATGGTTTATTAGACTAGATCCATTTGAAAAGATAGATTTAGTTTGTATTGTTGCATGCATACTTTTTAGATCTAGATCCAAGTTTCATTTTCTTATCTAAAGCTAGATCTAAAATAAAATCTTCACTTTTTGCAAGTATTTTCATCTAAATTTTTCAAGGCTAAAAAGTGATTGATTTAAAAGTTCTTTTATTGTAAGATCAAGCAATGTAAGTGCTCACTTGTTTGTTGTTTTGAAAAACAAACAAAAGTCCCTAAAAGAGCTCATATTTATGTTGAAATATTCTAAATTTGACGAATATTCTAATTATATTTGAGTTATTATCTTATAGATCAAATCCCCTTTTGTAGATTTATCATGTCGGGTCTTGTATAAGATCAAATCCACTTTTGTGGATTGGTCAAACCATATTTTTATGGTGGTATTTGTAAAGTTGGCCCCTAGTGTTTACAAAGTGGTTTTAACCACTTCTAGAAGTTTTCCCTACTAAGTGAAGAGACATTACCCTAGCGCCTCCTCAACTAGTATTTATATGTAAGGATGGTGCCTCATTTGTTCACGCTCAGGCTCACTAATCTAGTGTGCATACCTTGAAGGAAGTTGTAGTTGCAAGAGGAAGGAGAAGAGAGGCGCATGCTCAGTCTTAGTTTATTCTTGGTGTTTTGGTCTTATTCTTGGAATTGTATTGGCAATCTATTATTGAGGAAGCTTGTGTTGGGTTTTCTCCCCCATGAGGGTTTCCCAGGATAAAATGTTGCATACCTTGTGATTATGTTTCTTTCAGTGATTCTCTTTATGCTGTTGTTTTAGAAATGCATTGAATGCTCATGTAATTTGGAAATAATATAATAACAACATTAAAACTTAACATGGTATCAAACCCTGATTGAATAGAGCACCTTTCACTGGGTATCTAAAAACGTCACTGTTGCCGTACAAGGAAATTAGGGCTTTTTACTGAAGAGTAATTTTTGACCAAAAACTATCTTGGGAAGTGTGTCTTGCCCTAGCGCATATTCTGGCAGCTTGAGGGAACTTTTTCAGTGGCCAGATTCTCAAAAAAGTCAAACCCTACTTTTGGTTGGTACCAAAAAACCAGAAAACCATGAAACTGGAACCAGTACCAGAAGTACCAGTTTAGATTTGCACAGGTCAAGTTTCAAGGGGTAAAACTTGGAATTTTCTAAAACAGTCAGCTCCATCCAACTCACA
Source organism: Picea engelmannii (assembly GCA_009831015.1). Classification (NCBI taxonomy): domain Eukaryota; kingdom Viridiplantae; phylum Streptophyta; class Pinopsida; order Pinales; family Pinaceae; genus Picea; species Picea engelmannii. The sequence continues at coordinate 52,521 of ML803811.1, read as the reverse complement.
TCAGCCCAACGCATCTCCTTGTAAGCTCAGATTATTTTTTGAGCACTTTCATTTTCTGGTCATTTTCCTAGATCCAGGTCAAGATGTTCGCAAGCACCAAGCATGTTGACAAGTTAGAAGGTGTGGAAAATTTTCATGCCTGGAAGTACATAATTGGACACATTCTTGAAGAGAATGACCTTCCAAAATTCATAAAAGAAAATGTATCTGAACCCGAAGAAGATGAAGCCAAAGAGAAGTACAAGAAGGATATGATTAGGGCTAAAAGAATAATTGCAGATTCCATTAAAGACCACTTGATCCCTCAAGTGTCTTCTAAGAATACTCCAAAATATATGTTTGATGCCCTAACCAGAATGTATGAAGGGAAAGAACATCAACCGAAAGATGAACTTGAGAACCCAATTCAATAATACAAAGATGCATAAAGGAAAAACAGTTCAAGACTATTTCTCTAGGTTTTCTCAATTCAAGGAACAATTAGAGGAAATTGGAGACAAATTAGATGAATATGAACTTATAATGACAACACTTAATGGTCTCACAAGACCTTGGGATGCCTTCATCCAAACTATTTGTGCAAGAAAAGAGAAACTCCAATTTGACAGTTTATGGGAAGAATGTGTTCAAGAAGAAGAAAGAGTAGCCAACCAAGAAGCCTTCCTATTAAGAGATGAAGATCAAGCCCTAGCTGCTCATGCTAAAGGAGGAAAGAAAAAGTCTCATTTTCAAAAGGGGACCCACTTTCATAAAGAATCTCACCCTCCAAAGAGATTCCAAAAATATCATAAGGGTCAAAGAAAGGGAAAAAATTTCTCCTCTTATCAATGTTATCATTTTGATAAGATGGGACACATTGCTAAGAATTGTCCTGCCCAGAAGGGAAGAATACAAGAAGATAAATAACAAAATACATCATGCCCATGCAACTGAATATGATGAGCCACCCAAGAAGTTGACTAAAGAAGAGATTGAAGATTATGTTTTGTTTTCAACCATCTCAGTATCTGTGACACCTGGAGAGGATACTTGACTCATAGATAGTGGTGCCTCTAAGCACATGATAGGTGAGAAAGACTTTCTTTCTATCCTTACAGAAAAGTTCTTCCCCCAGAAAGTTTGACTTGGAGATGATTATCAGTACCCTATCAAAGGAATGGGAGAATCCACCTACAATCTTGATTCATGAACTTCAATGAGAATGAAGGATGTAGTTTATGTACCAGGTTTGACAAAGAACTTACTTTCTATATCAGCTCTAGATAAGAAAGGTTTTAGAGTTGCATTCATAGACGATGAAGTTTGTATGTGGCCTAAAGGAAAAACTATAGAAGATGCAATTTTTATTGGAACAAAAGAAGGTGGGTTGTACAAGTTAAAAGGTCACTCAGATGTAGTCTTGACTCACTCTATTGAAATTCCTTGTGAACTTTGGCATAAAATACTAGCTCACATCAATGAAAAATCCTTACATATGTAAGCAAGGTAGTTACATGTTTACCAGAATTAAAGGTTGATCATGAAGGTGTATGCAAGGGATGTGCACAAGGAAATAACATAAAGAATCCTTTTCGAAAGAGAGACAGTAAAGAAGAAGGAATCTTGGAACTTGTCCACTTAGATGTATGCAGTCCAATGCCATCAACCTCTCTAAGTGGGTATGTATACTATGTGTCTTTTATTGATGATTACTCTCGTGGGAGCTCACCACTCCCTATAACCCTCAAAAAAATGGTGTAGCAGAAATAAAGAATAGAATGATTATGGAAGCAGTAAAGGCTATGATTCACGATCAAGATCTTCCAATCCACTTATGGGTTGAAACAACAAGAACAACAATATATGTCCAAAACAGATTATCCCATGGTGCTTTTGGATTCAAAACACCTGAAGAAATGTTCGACGGAAAGAAGCCAAAAGTAAGCCACCTAAAAATATTTGGTTGTCCAGTATTTGTACACATTCCTAAAGAAAAGATAATTAAGTTGGATCCTTCAAAAAACAAGGGGATATTTTTCGGACACAATGAGGTCTCTAAGGCCTTCAGAATTTACATACCAGGTTACCATCATATTGAGATCGAAAGAGATGTAACCTTTGATGAATATGCAACACTCAAAAGATCAAGGAAATGCCATCTTGAAGAAGTATATGAAGAACCTGTAGCTCCCAGAGTTGCAGAACCCGTGAAGGAAGTTATAATTATCGTTGATGATGAGATTCTAGAAGATCGTGATATGATAGAATCTCAAGAACCTCCCCGTATGAAAATCTCTCACAAGAGAAAGACAGCTTGGGTGAAAGAACTTATTCAATATGCAGAGAAGTATGGCACCCCAGAAGGAACCATGAGACAAAACAAGAAGCCTAAGCCATTCTCCAGCTATATGGCCTTCATGTGTGATCTCAGAGAGAAGGAACCTACTTTCTTTGAATAAGCCGTTCAGAAGAAAGAATGGATGGATACCTTGACAGAAGAATACCAACCCATTATAAAGAATGATGCATGGGAAGTAGTTCCCAGACCAAAGAATAAATACATGGTCTCTTCCAAATGGATTTACAAAATAAAATATGCAGTAGACAAAAGTATTGAAAAACATAAGGCAAGATTTGTGGCTCGTGTTTTTTCTCAAAAGGAAGGTGTTATCGCACAGCTTGTAGCAAGTATGGAACACTTGAGTTAGGTAGGTCAAAACTGGTGAAACAGAAACCTTTCCCCCCCAATGTCGCCACGATGGGAAGGTTCTTTCACTTTAGGGAGGTGAGGCCCAGGGGAGACGTCCCCGGTGACCTGGAGTTCTGAGGATGCAAGAGAATACAAGACAAGGATAGATCTCCCCCTTCACAATTCACCACCCAAACAGATAGTCCCGCCAAAGGCCAATTTAAAGATAACCCCCCAAAGAAGTATACTTGTCTGGAATAAAGAAACAAAAAACTGATATATAAGCAAGTTATATCTCAATGGGGTTAGTTCTTCATAAAATAGATGACTATCTGAATAGAATATAAGAAATATGGAAATAAATATTGACGAAGTCAATGTTTATCAATAGCAAACAAAAATTATAACACTTCACCAATAAATGTTGGAACCATGCAACATTCAATGTAACCAATCAACACATCATCCAATAAATGCCTTAAATCACCATTTAATTGCTCAAAAGACAAAGCGTTGCTGCAGTAATGACGTGAATAGCCAAAGGTGACGACAACATTTAGGGTTAGTAGTTAGCTCCTAGACTAGGGTTAGTAGTTAGGGTTTGTATTCAAAATTTTAAAGAGTGTTGTAATCAAATTCACTTCAACGCTGGAGGACTCTAGATCAGTGCCTTAGGGTTAATGGAGTCAAGAGTGAAGGACACAAGGGTTGAAGGAGGATGGCTAAGGACTGGAGGGAAGAGTTCTAAAGTGATGCTATGGCAGGGCCTCATAATCAAAACCCTAGGGGAGAGAGGCTCACTCCGGTGTTGCTAAAAAAGGGCCTCATGCTCTCTCCTCCTTCCTTAGGTCAACTTTGGCAAAACGAATAGCTCAAATGAAGCACAAAATCAAGACAGGAAAGCTTAATGAGGGAGACTGTTGCTACAACAAGGCTCTTTCATCAAAGCCTAAAAGAAAACGACCCTAAGTGTAGATAACCTAGGCCTAGGACGTCTTCTTCCTCTTGAATTCTAAATGGTACGACTAGCACAGGGGAAGAAAAAACAAGGAGTGTAGCTACGGCTAGGCTCTCTTTCTCTCCTTCAATGGATGACAGTTTCTCTATCAGGGGACATGAGACAAGGACCTACTTGTGTGCTTGTCACCTAGGGTTTTCATTCAGCAAATTATAAATAGATGTAAGAAAATAAGACTACAACCATTCATTTAAGAAGTTTTGCAGAAAAATACTTACAATTCATCAAGAAATAACCATGCAAACCCTAGTTGTAACACCTTACTTCAAGAGAAACACCATAAAATGCCAAAATTGTCTTCCTTCAAGAAGTGCGCCTCACTAAATCAGCCAAATTCCCAAGATAGGGTGCAAATTTTTGACCTCCTTATGGAGTGAATGAGTGATGATGAAAAAATGAGAGTGAAAATCTCTCATTTATACAAAAACTTGACCTAATTTTACATTTTAGGTCAGGTAAAAGGCCGACAAGGCCAAAATATCAAATCACACTATTTTTACATTAAATTTTCAAATTAAATCCTAAATCAAGCTGAAAAAAGAGTAAAATACCCTCTAAGGGAGACATTAGCCCCTTTTAGGGCAAATGGGGCATCCTGGAGCAAAACGTTATCCCTCCTTGGGCTTCTCCAACCTGCCACACGTGCCAATACTACCCAGTCTACCTCCCAAGATGTCCATAATGCTGGATGATGTCATGACCATGATGGGTGACGTCCTAGGCCTTCCAAGGCCAACGTTCCACTGAAAAGGGTTAATACCCCCTAGGTCAAGCTATGCCAAAGTGCCTCTGGTGGAACGTCCTCTTCTCCTCTGGTGCAAAGCTCTGGATCCATCTCTATCCTGTATATGCCACCTGGTGGGGTCTCAGCATCCACCTGGTGGGCTCTTCATCCCCATGGAGGTCCAAACTTATCATCTCCCCATGTGTACTGGTCTAAGATGGTACCTGTCCATCGGGCATGGTCCTACACATAAAAAGCTACGCCCTACATGGGCTCATCAGTCACAAGGATCATAGCAATGCCAATCACATTTCATCATCATTATTATTAAACATATGCATAAAACCCCTGATAGATCAATCAATAGCTCAAAGATGTTACACAAACCTACAATACAAGTCTGGGAAAATGGCAAGGCATCCTATTGGGCTAGTGTCCACTGAATAAAGGGAAGTTCCCAGAAGAGACCTTTTCCAAGCCATGTAAGTGGATGAAGTGGTCAAGGGATGTCTAAGCAGGTGGGTGCAATGCAAGTCAAGGGAGAAAGATGTTACATGTGGGTGCCTTTGTAGAAGGCGAGTTGTACCTGTCATGGATGCAATTCTTTCCAAACCCATTCATGCATTTGTTCATTTTTGTTATTTTATCTTTTATAGCTCTTTTCTTTTCTTTTTTTCTCAAGAGATAATTAGGGGACACTGTCCTAGTGTGGTGGCCAGTTGTGACAGTGTTACCCACAGGTACTTTCACATAAATGAGAAGTCTGGCTCGTGATGAGACCCCCTTTCCCTTGGCCATGAAACCAAAGGTCACTTCTCTGGCATGGTAACCAACTGATGGCAATGTCATACTGCTAGGTACACATGGACCTAATAGGCTGACTCGTGATGAGACCCCCTATCCTCTGGTTAGGTCTTGTTTTATTATTTTTAGGGTCCCTTTTGTTTCTTGTCGAGAATCCTTTTATTTCTTTCTCGGGGATCCCTGGGCGAAGCATCTCAAGGTTTTATTCTTAGGCTTTTAACTTTTACCAGATTTCTTTTACCTTATGGGCCTTTAGCCCCTTCTTCCCACTAGATAAGGTGCAACCGTAAATAGGTCAACCCAGTGCCCGGACAAGTGGATTGGGACAGGTGAGTAGGAAATAAGATGGAAAATTAAAACTGTGAAGGGAACGAACGATGGCTACTCATAGATGACCCCCAGTGGCTAACCAAAACCAATAGAAACAGGCTTACTAGGACATCTCATCAATCCCCAAAACATGGTCAAGTGGGAAAGTGTAATATCCAAGTAGTTGTTAGAAATAAAAGTCATCAGATGCATATAATCAATGGTTTTGATGATCAAAGTGACACATACCATGATACCTGAAATAATTACCTCATGAAGCAAGAACCCTCTTTGACACAAGTCCAAGCCAATGGTGGTGGAGGCTGCTGCTGCTGACAGGATAAAGAAGCTAGAAGAGAAAAAGGTGGGCCTTCCAGGGCCATGTTGAAGTCAATCCTTCTCTCGGTACTCCATGTCTAGGACCTATGGGCCTCGAGACATGATCTCCTAGTTATCCCTGAAAGTGGGGGATAACATCAGGCTCCACCTCGGGGACATGTGCTTGTCGTAGAGTGCATGAGAACCTAAGCATCTCTGGCATAACCTGTTGACCTGTTCAATCTCAAGTAGAAGCATCAGTAACAAAAACAGGGTGGTAATGCCACCCCAACCTACATAGATAAAGACTGAAATAAAACAATCAATAAGGTGAGTGTGAAAGAAAACTAACATGCCATGCAAATGGTATAATACATGAATGCAAACTGCCTACTTACCTGTACTTACCTATTGGCTGGAATGTTGGGTTTAGTCAAACAACCAGTGAAGCCAATCCAACAACGTCCCATGATACCTGCCTTTTGTAATATCCTTGATCCCGTTGATCAAGATATTTGCTACTGATCTATTGTTCTGTCTTGCAGATATGATACACTAGGGTTTCTGGATGCGTTTCAGTTGTATGTTTGAGATCTTGATGGTTATTGCATGTGCATGTGGTTTATTGCATGTGCATGTTGGTTATTGCATGTGCATGTTGCATATTTATAGTTTAAACAACATATAATGACGCATGCAAAAGTAAAGAACATCAATTGCCCAATATCATGTATTATATGGCTCAAGCATGGAAATACAATAGAAAACTGTAAATATAGAATATGAACGTCAGCTAGATCTCATGGATCATCACTAGAATACAGGAAAATAACATAAAAATACCTGTGATCATAAGATGATAGCATATTTGATGCATGCACGGATAGATCGACAAAATATGTGATTCCAGATAGGTATGGTAACTGCTACCAGCTAGAAAACTCACTCGGAAGGATAGACCGTCAGAATGTGCTAGAAACTGCTCCAATAGAAGCACCCTGACCTCTATACTGAAATGGATGAGTGCCGGATCTCGGATCTGGTCTCTGAGGCACTGGATCTCGAACCCTGGGGGGTTTGCGCACCTCTTGGGACACTGGATGTGCCCCAAAGGATTCCTCCAATGGAATCTGATGCTATATGTCTCAAAATGATCATCTCGCCAAATACAGAACTGGGTCGGAAGGATTCGCCCATATCTTCTCTGATACTCTGCATGCAACCCCAAATGTCTGTTCAGAAGAGCTGCACCCTGAATGGATGGATGAGGCGATATGTAAGATTACACCGTCAAAATATGATGATAGATGGCTCAATAGAATCTCCCTAGATGGATATCAAATGGGTTGGAAGGAAATTGCAATCTGGGGATGGGTCTCGTGCAACTCTCCAAACCCTCAAACTGACTTGCGCCCTCACTGGCTGAGCTGTGCACTCTACAATGGATACTCCTGAAAAGTACAGTGAAATAATTGGATGGTATCTCCGATGGGCTAGGGTGTGTCTCTCAACATCAAAACTGATCAATGGTGGTGGTTTCCTCTAGAAATCCACAAAACAGTAAGGTCGACTCTCTTCCTCCTCTAGGAACTCTCAACATCAATTCATAACAATGCATAATGAATTAGGTTGCTTTACCCTTCCTTTATATATTCCTGAAGCCCTAATTCATTTTTGA